>JANBPK010001037.1:0-237710 GCA_027579435.1 Candolleomyces eurysporus
CGGGAGCCCGAAGCTGCGGGTGGTCCTGCTTGGAAGCGGGAAGCCGAGGCCGCTAGGAGCCCTGGATGGAGGCGGGAGCCAGAAATCGTGGCTCGCGGAGGTCCTTCCTGGTGATCAATTCACTTCAATTATCACCATGTAAGTTCAACGTCCGGCTCGTTTTTCGTACGTTCACTAAATGGTCAAATATAATAGTTCAACAAATAGTCAACAACCTCTACTACAATGCCCCGTGTTTCCTGAACTGGACGGATTCTTGTACGAGATCTCTATGATCACACGACACTCGTTTTTTTTCTACATTTTTCATTCCCTGGATATTTGGCAACATATTATCATCGTTAATGAATTTCTCCCGTTGTATCTTTACATTTGTTTCCAAGTATTAGACTCGCTTACCTGTATTAGTTGCCGCAAAGCCTTTTTTGTACACTGGAACGTAAGGCATTGAATTCTGCAGCGTCAAAGAGCGCAATTAAAGAGGTTGCGGGCGCTGTGATGATTATCCAGTGTGACGGTCACCAAACAGATGACTGTGACATACGCGAGAAAGTGTCACGCGTCAGGAATATTTCGTTTGCTCTTGACCACCACCACCGCCCATCCCCATCTCCAGCGCCATGTCCTTGAACGAACCTCTCGTTTCTCAGGATGAGCAACTGCGTGATAGAGCGCGTATCTTTGAAAACTTTCTCACTTCAGAGTCGGATCTGTACAACTACAAGGACGACATCCATCGCATGCTTCGGGAAGACCAGACGCGTCTGATTGTCAATATCGATGATTTACGCGACTACAACCGCGAATGCGCAGACGGTCTTCTCAAGGATCCAGTGGACTACTACCCTGCAATCGAGCATGCTCTTCACACCGTGCTGGAGCGCCTTCATACCCCAGACAAGCATGACATCTCATCGAAAACCTACCACGTCGGGTTCAGTGGGTCGTTTGGGGATCATCATGTCAGTCCGCGCTCCCTGAACTCAAGTCATCTTGGGAGGATGATCTCGCTGGAGGGAATCATCACTCGATGCTCTTTGGTGCGACCGAAGATGTTCAAGTCCGTGCACTACTGTCCTGAAACCCAGCGATTCATGAGCATGGATTATCGCGATGCCACCACGACGTCCAACCTCCCTCCCACAACAGCCCTCACGCCTCAAGTAGACAACGACAATAACCCCGTGGATATTGAATACGGGTTCTGTCAGTTCCGGGATCACCAGCGAATCAGCATCCAGGAAATGCCAGAGCGGGCACCACCTGGTCAATTACCCCGTAGCACAGACATCATCTTGGATGATGATCTGGTCGATAAATGCAAACCTGGTGATCGCATCCAGCTAGTAGGAATGTATCGAAGTGTTGGGGGTGGATCAAATGGCGCATTCAAGTAAGTCATTCATTTGCCAATTAGCATACATTTCGTCCTGACTTTGATTAAGGTCTCTTTTACTCGCCAACAATATCAATCTGTTGTCCTCGAAAATCGGGGGAGGCATTGCCCAAACACCGCTAACGGACATCGATATCCGCACCATTAATCAGTTGGCGAAGAAATCCAACATCTTCTCGATGCTCTCAGAGTCGCTTGCCCCCTCAATCTTCGGCCATGAGCAAATCAAGCAGGCCATCCTCCTTATGCTACTTGGAGGGGCAGAAAAGAATTTACCTAATGGGACTCATATCCGTGGCGACATAAATGTATTGATGGTTGGTGACCCCTCCACGGCGAAGTCGCAAGTTTTACGTTTCGTTCTGCAAACTGCACCTCTGGCAATCGCCACTACCGGTAGAGGCAGCTCAGGTGTTGGTTTGACAGCTGCGGTTACGACGGACAAGGAGACGGGCGAGAGAAGACTCGAAGCTGGCGCCATGGTCCTGGCTGATCGTGGTGTCGTCTGTATTGACGAGTTTGACAAGATGTCGGATATTGACCGAGTGGCAATCCACGAGGTCATGGAGCAGCAAACTGTGACGATTGCCAAGGCAGGAATCCACACCAGCTTGAACGCGCGATGCAGCGTCGTTGCAGCGGCAAATCCGATTTACGGTCAGGTAAGCTCCAGAATCATCTGACCGCCGTGTTTCTTCCACTTAACGGGCCACACAGTATGACATCCACAAAGATCCCCACAAGAATATAGCTCTCCCCGATTCGCTTTTGTCCCGTTTCGATCTGCTCTTCATCGTGACCGACGACGTGGAAGAGAAAAAAGATCGCATGATTGCAGACCACGTTTTGAGGATGCATCGTTATCTTCCTGCAGGGGTCGAGGAGGGTACACCATGCCATGATAATCTTACTCAACCCCTGTCAGTCGATGGTCCGAATGTGGCAGCTGAAGCTGAGGGGGTCGAAACCAGTCCTTACGAGAAATTTGACCCCTTGCTTCACATGGGCTTCAACAAGTCTTCGGGACGGGAAACGCGGAGTAGCAGGGGAAAACGAAAGGAAATTCTCAGCATCGCCTTCGTCAAGAAATACATTCAATACGCAAAAAGCAAGCCGGCACCCGCTTTGACGAAGGGCGCGGCCGACCATATCGTGCAGGTTTATGCAACTCTGCGGAACGAAGACATGGAAGGCACAAAAAAGGTACGACGCCACAGATTACCTGTTTCCCTCGTGTGTTCCCTATTGACGTGTTTTATTCTTCCAGACGTCCCCACTAACTGCACGTACCCTTGAAACACTTATTCGTCTGGCTACAGCCCACGCCAAGGCTAGGCTATCAACCAAGGTTGAGGAGCGAGATGCAATTAAGGCGGAAGAAATCATGAGATTTGCCCTCTTCCGCCAGGTACCCAAGCGGCAGCGAAGGAAGAAGCGAAAGCTGAACCACGGCGGTATCCGTAAGAAGGTGGATGATGCAGAGGGAAGTGACGACGAAGATGAAACCGATACCGAGGATGAAGAGGAGGCTACCGCGGAGCGAATGAGTGTCCCTCCTGCGTCGAAGGGCTCGCCGCAGCAAGAAGCTGCCGAGGATCCTGTTTGGGGAGCTGATACCCAGGATGTCACCATGGTCGATGATGAATCCCAAGGAAATACGTTGGCGGCGTCGGCACCGACACATGATGGTAAACCTCGAGCAGAACGGTGAGTATTGTCTACCCCAATCGTCCATGCGTATGCAGTACCTAATGATGCTTTCTAGAATCCAATTCTTCCGGTCGCGCGTGGCCAAGATCTTTTCTACCGTTATGCAAGACGAGGAATCCATGTTCCTCAAAGACATTCTCACTCACGTCAATGAGGGCCTGCCTACCGACGCTCTCTATGGAACTGCAGAAGCCACGGAAATTTGTCAGATTATGACCGATGACGACGAGCTAATGATTAGTGAAGGAATTGTATACAAAGTATAGACTGATATTAGGCTTGATTTTCCGCTTTCTTTTGCTCGCTATACCCGGTTACTTCAGCCCTGTATCATAGTACTCGTGGTTCTTGTACGTTATTATATATGCTCTTTGCAACTCAGCGAACCTGCAGCATCGGCGAGGTCGACGTCGCTTGTGGATTTGCATCAACAAACTTGCTTATGATAATCCAGCCGGGATCGCCGTGTGCGCGGCCGTATGCTCGTAGCACGAGCAGTTGCAGATTTTAGAAGGTAATGAAGATTCGCCTGGGTCCTGTCACTGACAAGGCACCAATGGCAAAGCAAGCTAGTGAGTCCTACTGGTAGCGCACTGCACTATGGAGAGCTATAGTACGGCCCGGATGACTTCACATCATGTACGAGAGCATCCAGTGGAGCGTCCCACAACAGACGTTTACATCTTGACAAGGTGACGCTCGGAGCGACAGGCGGAGAGTAAGCATGGGTTTCATACGAAAGGAGGTGCATTTCCGGACCCAATGGATCTTACGGTATGTACCCACCGGGCAGCCACTAATTGACCCATAAGCACAACAGTCTAGCATAATCCAGCCTCAAGACTCGCCAAGATATGTCGTAGCAGCTGTCATTGGCAAGATTTCTTCAACCGTCATCATGTCAGTCTCGAGTTGCGAGCACCACCCGATCGGAGAGTTGGTGAGGGCTCGCATCTAGTCGATCTCGGTGAGAACGCCTGTGCGCAAGAGGTCCTAATGTCCGTCGAAACTCGACACTCGACATTCGACATGTCACTGTCCAAAACGTCTAACTAGGTGCTGGCATGGGTATACATGCAGCACGTCCGACCTCGAAACCCGTCGCCCGGCCTTTTGTAGGTGGTGGCAAAATACATCCAGAAGGAGTTTGAGGCACAACGTAAGGGAGGCGCCAGTACCAACCGACATCCCCTCGAGCGAGTCCGTGTATCGGCGTGAACGTGAACATGAACGTGAGTAACGGGTGAGCGGCCCCGTATACGTAGGGTGCCGGCCCCCTCAGCAGATAAAGTGGCGGATACAGTGACATAGCCGTGGGAGGTCCAGGTGACTCTGTTTCCAGGAACGTAACATGTCATCTACTACGGAGTGGGAGCAAGTTTCCCCCAACGTCAATAACTACCTCTATCGCACACAAACCCTCTAGAAAAAGCCAAAAGCCTATTTTCGCGTACACCCCCCNNAACAAACCACGTTCGTCTGAATCGATTTCGGGTTTGTAGATAGAGGGAGATAGTATGCGCCGATAGATAACAAAAAACGCGTACGGCCGACACCAGATAGCAGCCACAGTGGCGTCTCGAAATGAGAGACAAGTCAAGAATTCACGCGGGAGAAGGATCGATAGCAAGTTTAGGGTGAAGTGGAGCTCCACTGTGACCAGGAACGTTGGTGCCTTCAATCTGGTGCACGTATATACTACGTAGAGAGCACCCCAGCTAAGCCACCCTTAAAGGGACAAGGCGATTTTAGAGAATTCTTTCGGAAAGTGGGATAGCTGCACCAGAGTAGGTTAGCGTTGGAAGAGACGCAAGACCCGGAGAATATCCATGTGTCGCTCCTGAGAGCGCTTCGAATAGTCCATGTGGAACGACGAGGCCGCCCTGCATATACATATAACCCAAGAGGAAAATCTATTCACACCAGTGAACACGGGGTTAGAAAATTAAACGATTGCGATGGTGTGATTCTGAAGAAGGGATGCAATAAAACTGAGTAACGAGAAACGGTGAAGGAATGGGCAACGTAACTGATCTCGGCGAACTCGCTAATGCAATTACGATTCGGAACTACACATTCCACTGGGGCGGAATAAGAGATTAGAAACCCCGAGTAGATAGAGCGAGAGGTCAGAGAATGACCGGAGGAAAGTTCCAAAGGCCGTACCCGGCGAGTAATTGGCGAAGAAATGTACATACGCAGAGTGCGAAGCTCACGCATCTACTGCGTCACCGTCACCGTTCGGGAGAGATAAGACGGTTGCATTAGTCAAATTTGAAGCAGCGAGCACGAGTACAAAATACATTTGATTTAAAATGTGAAGAGCAGAAGGAGCGAAACTGGGTAGCCAATCTAGATGCGTGTTTTCTTGACTGAACAATAGCCTAGTAGAACTAGTGCCCATTGGAGCCCAAAGGCTGCAGCTCAAGGTCAGCAGGGTCGGTGGGGACAGACAACACACGCAAAGTGTTGGTGTGCCCAAGACCACCCTTCCATCCCTGCACAGCGATAATGGTGGACCCAGGTGAGATGACGTTCAGTTTCAATGCGTTGCGCAAGCCGAAACGGATACGGTTATCGACCTACGGTAGAAGGGATTGAAAAGTCAGCCAATCAACTTCGACCAGATAATACGACCTTTACATACATCAGTCTGCCATTGGTGCGCTTCAATACCCCTAGGCTCCGGGTACCAGAATGGGTAGCATCCGCGATGCAGGTGAATTTGCCTTGCGGTTTGCTGGTTACGGGTGACTAGATAGCGTACAATTCAGTAATTTCCGAATCTAACCAGGGCAAGTAACTGACCAGTAATGATTGGCACGGATGGTCGGTACTTGGAAAGGAGGCGAGCAGTATTGCCACTCGTGGACAAGACGAGGATACCCTTGGCACCTTGCTCTGAAGCGGCCGAGACGGCAGCGATGGCGACGGTCTCTGCGGTCGCGGTGGGGCGGAGCTGGATGGACCTGATATCGTCAAACAAAGGAGGATAGCAGATAGCAGACTCGGCAAGCAGACAAGTCTCAGCCATCATCAGTACTACGGGTGATTATCAACTACAGTCGCGATGTCTGAGCCAAATGCTGCTTACCTGACTGAATAGGGTATGAGCCCTTGGCAGTTTCACCGGAGAGCATGACACAGTCGGCACCATCGAGCACGGCATTGGCAACGTCGCTGACTTCGGCGCGAGTCGGGCGAGGGTTGTACTAAATGTCATTAGTAGAGTACAAAGATAACCTGTAGAAATGACATACTGTCATCGACTAATATACATACTTCAGTAAGTTGGTTTATTAGGAGGTGGCGGCAGGGACATACCTCGAGCATCTGAGTAGCAACAATGACAGGCTTTCCAACAATGTTGCACTTGGCAATCATCATCTTTTGAGCAAGGAAGACCTGGCTTGCAGGAATTTCAATACCGAGGTCACCTCGAGCAACCATAACACCATCAGTTTCCTTCAAGATTTCATCGAAGTTGGCGACACCCTGCTCGTTCTCAATTTTGACGATGATCTTGATGTTTGCACCATCAGGACCCAAGACTGTGCGGATGTCGCGGACATCGTCAGCCTTGCGGATGAAAGAAGCGAAGATCATGTCGACGCCATTCTTAACACCAAACTCCAAGTCCTTCTTATCCTTCTCTGAGAGGGCAGGGAGGTCAACATCGGTCTTGGGAAGGTTGACACCCTTGCGAGAGCAGATGTTCCCGTTGTTGAGGGCGCGAACGTGGATGCTAGTACCATCAATGGAAAGGACAAGGAGGGAGAGGATACCATCGTCGACGTAGATAAGTTTACCAGGCGCGGTAACTTTGGGCATATTGACCTAGCAAAATTGATGGTTTTGATGAGCTAAGATAATCACGGAGAAGGCGGGGTTCCGGAGAAGGACATACATAGTCGACAAACATAACCTGATTGTCACAAGCCTCGGCATATTGAGGATCGGTAGAGACGATGAACTCATGGCCGGCGGCTACTGGGTACTAAATCACGAAGAACGGAAGCAATTAGCAGATATAAATGTTGCAGGACGGAAGTGACGTACGTCCTTGCCCTCCTTCGTCAAACCTGTTCGGATTTCTGGCCCTTTCTGCAAAAGAAAAATGTATCGTCAACACACCGAAGCACTACTGGAGGAGAAGGAAGACATACGGTGTCCAGAGCAATAGCGACAGGTCGGCCCTCAGGATCCTCTGGGGGACAGGGGCTATCAACGATAAAGTTGAATATGAAGATGGAAGGTCCTACGCACGGGCAACCATCGCTCTGGTGTTATCAATGACGCTCTGGTGGTACTCGTAGGAGCCATGGGAGAAATTCATGCGAACTGGAGCGGGGTGAGTGAATTGACGCGGGGTTGAGAAGACGAAAAGACCGCACCGATGTTGACACCAGCACGACGAAGCTCGCCCAGCTTCTCAACGGTATTAACCTTGGGGCCTGGCTCACTGTCAGGCAAGGTCGTCGCTGCATGGAGAGACGGTTATCGTACCAATGGTTGCGATGATGGACGTCTGCGACGGGGGTCAACCAAATTTGATCTGTCGGCCGAAAACGACGACGACGAGGCGGACGCACCTTGCGCAGAAACTTTGTGGACTCGGTCGGGATGATCGAGTTCACTGGGCTGAGCGCCGAGTTCCATTCGAGCTGGGAGCGGATACCGTCTGCAGAGACCGAGTACATTGTGGAGGTGAGGAGGAAGAAGGAGAGGCGGGGAGGGGTGATTTATGAGGAACGAGATGTGGCGGAGTTGGATGGGATGATGCCGAGGATTGGGGCAGATACACTTGCTTATCGATGCTAGGCGTAGCCCTATTTTTATTTTTTNAGCTCTGAAAAGGCAACGGCCGTGATTGGCTCAGGGCCGCTCGTGTCTGAAGGCCCTCTGACGCTGTTTGTTGACGCGTTGTTTGTCCCCGCTCTATCCGCGGCGTTTCTCCGTATTTTCCAGTCTTTTTCTTGCATTCCAGCGAGGCCCGTTATCAAACGTTGCTTCATTGGCAGAGATAAAATGATCATTTCATTTGAGACGCCCATCGTGGCAGGAAATTCCCATATGGGTATGTTGCGATCAGAGTCCACTTTTAGAAGTCGCCAGCGTTCTTTTCAAAGTTCTCCAGCGAGCAGCCCATGGCCTTTTCTTCGAGGGCCCGCAACGGCCACGACCTGCCCCGCAGCAGGCTCTCCATATCCTCCTCGCTGCCCTTCTCCTCCTCCGCCGTCCAGGAAAAATACAACCGCCATCCCCATCTCATCAGCTGGTGGATCACCCTCTCCCTCCCCATCCCAGGCATCCGCTCTCGACGTCTCCGTATCTATATCCCAAATGTCCGTCAAATGCACTACTCCAGCATGCTCCGGTTTGGCAGGAAAAAGGGCAGCGCCGTCTTCTGCTTCCTGGTCTTCGTCCTCTGCTTCGTGATCTTTGCATTTGCGAAGCGGTTTGGCAGTCGCACGAAGCAATGGCCCACTTTCAAGGACCCCCCAACCCTGATATTCAAGAGGGAGGACCTTCAGCGGATATGGAAGTGGGAGGTCAATAGCGGCCACTACCCCAGTCGTTATCCCAGTGAGTCCCCTTGCCCTCGTCCGCTCAACCCCCTCTCACCGGGCATCAGTCCCCGAGCAGATTCACCTCAATAGCGCCTTCAACAACCCCTCACTTCCTCCCAGAGCATCCGGTTTCACTCACGATCCAGCCCAATATACCACATCCACCAAAGGGCAAGGTCCTCGACGAGTCTATGTCAGTCTCGAAGCCCAACCCCCCCCACGTCGCGTATCCTCCTCGTCCGATACCGGGGAGCGTGGCTGACCTGGACGTCGTGATGGCACACTGTGACTATGGGAAGCGCAAGGTACGAATACCCCTTAACCGTCATCCGCCTTCCCTCATTGACCATCCGCCCATAGTACGTCCGAGATTGCCTCGAAGTCCTTCGCGTGGGAGCAGGCCTCGACAACGGCAAACGCGTACGAAGAAGCAAACTAGAGGACTGGAAATACATCTACGTCGAGCAACCCGACAACTCCACTCTCAGTCCACGTAGCTTCGATGACGACGATACGTCCGTCGACAAGTTCGACTCTGAGAGCGGGCTGGTGAAGAAAAGGGGTGTCGAATGGGAAGTGCCGCCTCTGCAGCTCCCAGAAGTTACCCAATACCGTCCATACCACACTCTCGAAAGCTACTGTGACCATGAAAGTCCCAGAATCTTCCACATGTTCTGGACAGGGCGTTTCACCGACAAGCCCTATTTGGCTCTCCTCTCTTTCCTGTTCACGCAGAACCTGGGTTTGCACAAGGGTGCTGAGCACCAAAAAGTCTGTCGTCCACAGTTCTGGATGTGGATCAACCCTGGACCTGCTGCTGCTGTCCCCAACCCCAATGCTCGAGCCCAAATGTACGCTGAGCTGAAGGAGAGCCCGTGGGCGTCCCCTTTCCTCCATCCCCGCTTCAAGGATATCATCAAATTCCAACTATGGAATACAACCGAACAGCTTGACGGTATCGAGGAGCTAAAAAATGAATGGCGGACCAGGGATCTATTCAACTCGGGTGGTTGGGTTGTCAATGTGCCGAAGAAAGAAAAGACGACAACGGGAGGAGCAGAAGGGGAAGCTGACAAGACCAAGGACGACATGCTGAACCGTGCAGGGTCCAAGTCGGTATCATCATACGACCGGCTGTCGGTCATTCTTTCCGACATGGCTCGGTTCATCCTGTGCCACCGGTACGGAGGCATCTACCTCGACGCGGATACCATCTTTTTGCGCGATTGGGAAGAGCTGTGGGGTTGGAAAGGGGCTTTTGCCTACCGCTGGTCACGACTTCCTCGGTATAACACTGCAGTTCTAAAATTGAACAAGGGCTCTGCACTGGGCAAGTTCCTGTTCCGAAGTGCGTTGAAGAATAATCTCGACTTCCACCCAATGACCGTATCGCGGTACACCAAGGACGCGTATTTGGAACCCTTGTTGCTTCGTCTGCCTGATGCTCTGTTCGATTCGGCATGGCTGAACACTGAAGATTATCAGATGGACAGGCCACCTCAGCCTTTCTTCACAAAGTAAGTGGACGGTCTAATGTCCCCCTTTCTTTCACCCTACTGACAGTCTGTCTGCTTTCGTGTCTCAGTTTCGAGCACTTTTTCGAAACCCCATCCAACTCGGGCGCAGCTCCTCAAGCTTTAGGCTTTGACGGGTTCTTCAAAGGCGCCTACTCGTACCACTTCCACAATTTCTGGTGGAAGCCTTTCGACCCGGCACGAAACTGGCCTGACCTTGGACCTCGTTTTGCTGCTGCCGAGCGTAAAGCGCGGATCGAGCTCCGGAAACAGGGGATTACACGACAAGCCACCCATACCACTGCCAACGGTGCTGGGGCGAACCATGCAGCTGACGCTAATCATAACCATAGTGCGACCCACGCCTCGACTGCTGACGAGCTAGAGGATGATCAGCGTGATTTGTCGTGGGCTACGGTCTTGAAGCGTACGTTCGAGTCGTATCTTAGGGGAGAGAGGCCGAATATGTATGGGGAGTGGTTGGATTGGGAGGGTTGAGCTCACCCACCACCGCTTTCTTGTTGAACCTTGGAACGATCGATTGTGATAATGCCTACCTGCTGACGATTTATGTATGTTGCATATTAGATAAACTGTCTACATTTCTAATGCTTTTGCTATGGATGCATGGGGGACGACGGATACCGGTAGATATCTACTCACCATTACACGTTACACCACATATACTATTACCCTGTACCTCTTGCTCTGTTGCGAATAATCAACCGTGTGCTGCTGCGTGAAAGATCGTGCTCCACATTATGTGCTTGGTACATACATTGTTCAAATGAATTCCTCAGACATCTACATCACTATCACTTAGATCCTAGCATCTTGGCCTCCAGATAGGCATCACGGTGTCTTGAACTCATTGGCCGTTTTCCGTGGACCCAGTGGCTCTGGCTTCCGAGATCTTGGCCTGTGCAGAGTTCACAGCATCCTTGAGTGTCTGGATAACCGCAGGCGGGTCATCTGCACCGAAAATAGCCGTGCCTGCCACTATGACGTTGCTACCTGGGCACGAGAAGCAGAAGGCAGTGTCAGCAAAAAAGAGGGGTTCTCCGTCGAGCAGTGCATGCATAGTGGAAAATTGGCAGGCGGGACTTGGTGGCCGTTGCGCAGCAGCTTCCCCCAACAGCTTTTCATACTCGATGAGGAAAGGAAGGGGGACATACCTGCGGCTGCGCAGACGTGCACAGTTTTGCCGCTTAACCCTCCATCGACTTCGATGTCCTTCTCCGGGAAACGCGCGCGGAGTTCGGAAACCTTTGGTACACAGCGTTCAATAAACCTTTGGCCTCCTCGACCTATGTTATTTTTGTTCCGTTCGGAAAATTTGGTGGCGTAAGTATCGAGTGGAGCACACGAGTGGAGCTGCGCGTGTGGCAGGACGACGCACCAGGGTAAACAGTCATGACGAGGAGCATGTCGGCCAAATTCCCAATCTCATCCGTGATGGCAGTGGAGAGGGTGTCGGGTGAAATGGCAACACCCGCTTTCATGTTTCGTTTGTGGATGGCGTGGATGAGGGCTATGGGGTCGGCTGTTTCAAAGGATGATTATCTCAGTCTGTGCATGATTTTAGGCGGGAGCAACGTACAGGAAGCCTCTATGTGGAAGCAGTATAGGGCTCCACCGGCCTCTGCGATGTCGTCTACCCATTGTTCAGGGTTGGAAACCATCATATGGACGTCCATAAAGATGCCTGGGACACCCTTGTGGACGCAGGAGAGGATGGGTGCGCCTGATAACGGGGAGAGTTCATGGCCCTGGCCGTAGAGTCTATGAAGAGGGAATGGACAGACCCATAGTAATATTAGGGACGAAATGGCTGTATAGGAACGTTCATGAGCTTAATGGAATCTGGATTGCGCGATCGGGAAAGGACTGACCCATCCATTACATCCATATGAAGCCAGTCAGCGCCTCCCTTGATCATGCGGGTGCATTCTGCAGTGAGCTGGCCAAAATCTGAAGCCAGCACAGACGGCGAAATGATTGCTCGAGGCATACTCGTAGTAGTGGTTGGTTTGTTAGTAGTGCTAATCGTTTATTTCTGTGTCCAATCCAAGCCAAGCTTACTGATCCATGTTCCAAGGATGATCCAGATTTGTCAATCCCTGTCGGCCCGGCCAAGATCTGATCGGCACTTGGCAACACTGCCATGCACGCGACGGGACAGGTACAAATATCGCAGATTTTGTCATTGCGAATCCAGCATTCCTTGCTTGCCTTACCCCTCACCCCTCATCTCTCTCTCATTTTCAAACATGCACGCACGATACATTGCTGCCCTCCTCGTTGCCTCTGCGGCCTCCGCATTTGCTTCCCCCAACCCTGCCGCACTCCAGGCACGACAAGGTATGTCACTTGCGATTGCTTCACCTTTACCTTGAGGCTAACGACACGTGCAGGAGATATTGTATCCGATAGTAAGCTCTAGACAGTCTTTCTTTGACTGCAAAAATTCATATTTCTCTCCCAGTTGTGGACGGGGCTACCTCAATCTTTGACTCGGCCACGAGCAGAGCTGCAGATGTCGGTGATGCAGTTACAAGCAGAGCCGGAGACGTTGGCGATGCAATCACCAGCCATGCTGCTGGTGCTTTCCAAACTGTGACTTGTACGTATTCAACTGCTCCCCCTATACTTGTACATCGTCTGAACTTTTCTTCTTCCTTACAGCCGTCGTCGATGGAGGAGTCCACACCGTGATCAGCGCTGGTGGAGAGGTTTTCACACTTGCTACCTCTGGAGCAGGCGTCGCCACCACTGTGCTGGGCTCGGTGTTTACCGCTGCTACCGGTGCAGCAGGAGCACAAATTACCGGCAACAGCGACAATGCGGCTCAGTCGCTCCTCCAAGTGCGGTCAACGCTTCTCGCTGGAGCAGCAACCGTCATCGGCAGTGCGCTTCTTGGGGCCTTCGTCATCTTCTAAAAGTGATTTAGGTGGAGTAAATGTAAATTAGCGCATAAGGCGCGACTTCTGGTTGCATCTCTTCTTCGCATTCATTTTGCCAGACCCGTTCCCTCATACCCAACTGCTTCTCGTGATACACGAGCTTCGGACTAATATACGAACTTCGGACTATATTATCATATTCTATCTTACACGCCCTTATATGATATTGGACTCACCCAAGACAACGGACTCTTTGATGCTGAGCAGGTCGTTGTAATGCACTCGAATTCGCCAAAATGATTGATTTTCTAGATTTTCTGTTCGTCGTTCGTCGCTCGGAGGTTTTCAGGCTTTGCTCAAGTTCAGTTCAGTGGTAAGTAAATTGTAACTAGTATGCCTCTATCTAGTTGACCATTGAATTGAAAGTCTCTGCGTCGTGCAGCACGGTGATCATCCAGTCTGCCATAGTTGGCCAACGTTCCACCAATGGCTGTGAACGTTACTTCTCCGCACAAGGGATCACTACTTTGCAGCGATGGTATGGTAACGAACACACGGTAGCCTTGATCAATGTATTTCGGGCCACAACAAGAGCTTGGCGAAGGTTACGCGCCTCTTCTTTCCCTTGCTCTGGTAGCTTCTCCATTTACCTTCATTCCCGAACGACAAACAGCGGCTGGTTCCGCTGAGCCTGGGATCCTCTCTTGACACTTTCTTTCTGTCTCTTATTTCTTGGACTTTTGGTTCGTTCACGGCTGTTCCATTCGTTTTCTTTTTCTTTCCTCCTTCACTTTGCTTTGCTTGCTTCAGGAGCTGGGCTCCTTTCGTCTCTCATTCCTTTTCTTTTTTTAAATTTCCTTCAAACCAGCTCTTCTTTTTCCTGTTTCCCCGGGTCGGTCAATTGAGCTCCACACCGCGAAATGTACTTGTCGAGGCTCCACTTTCTGGTGGCGGTACTCTGCTCCACCCTTCTGTTCGTGTCAGGACGCGCATTGGACATTCAGCAACGTTACCGCCGTTCGCTCCAGATTGAGACGTTGGATGGAAGTGTACCCGATCGTGAGTCAATTATAGCACCCTACCACCTGAAGGACAGGATACTAAGCTCAGTTATTGCCGGTCTACATCTACGTGTGCAACAGCTCTCGTCGTTGACTACCTAGATCAGTATCAAGTGCTCAAGAATGCTTTAGACAAGGGTGAGTTGTTTTCGATCCCGGGCATTGTTACTATTATTAGTTTTGGAAAAACTAACATCCTTTTAGCGGAGAGAGGCACACAGCGATGGTTAGAGCTTGTCGACGAATCGACTATTGTCAGTGATTTCTGTGCGTCGTCGATTCATCCTCTACTTCAAGCGTGTCCACGCTTAATTCACCTCAACTAAATTCACCAGTAACGAGGCTGCTGCGGAACTACGCCATCATCGTCTCGATACAGCCCTCAAGCACAGTCCCAGTCCAAGGTGCAACTCTAACCGTCGCTGAATCCGGGGCTACAAGCACCCCAGAGGTTACGAGCACGACCGTCGCTCCGGGATCAACACCGACTCCACCTTCTCGAGGTATGTGTTTCGACTCGTCCTCGATCGGATTCGAGCTGAGAGGAGATTAGGCCCCGTCATCGTCACGGTCGTCCCTCAGGACAACACGTCGATCGTAGTGGTCGCGTCACAAGGCACAACGAGGACCATTACAAGGGCATCTCAAACTCGAACTGCAGGCCCACTTGTGACAGGACAACCCGGAGGGGCTGATGAAGAGCTTCCTCGTTCCGTTACGACCTCAAAGGGAGCAGTACAGACTGCGGTAGGTGCTTCGGCTGGGGATGAGACAAGACCGTAAGTTCCTTCGTCCCTCAATCTATCTCGGGTGCGTGTTCATAGTGGTCCCATTTTCGTTTTCATGATGATAGATCGAGTGATGCGCGCCCTGTCACCGTGTTGAGCTCGGCCTGGTGGATTGTTCCTGCAGGATTAGTAGGGCTGTTGGCGAGCATAGTTTAAGTGTAGTTGCGGAGATTGTTAACGGGCCTGTGAAATATGAGATATCCAATGGATCCTATTTGAAGGCAAAGTGCAATTTTGATTGAATCTTCAGGAGGGCGAGATGGGTTCCAGGTCGGGGTCTGGACAGGTCCCGAAATTATTGTCGGCTAGCAAAGCTCTCTCTCGGGAAGGGAAGGGAAAGGAATAATGGCTCGTTACGCCTGATTGAAGTAAAATCTAGGTAACATTCACAGGGGAATCGAATTTAAGCATCCATATCCTTGTTAGTCTGCATGCAAACTTGTCAATAATCACGAAATATTTGGTTGTGAGTGTATCTTACGTGGGAGTTGAAGAACAAGCTGTTGTTGCCCCAGGGGAAGGGCTTGCCTCGCCTGTTCAAGTAGTCGTAGGCAGGGGTCTCGGGGAGTTCGCCGCCGTTCTCGTGCTTGATGTGTTCAATGTGTTCGGCGTGGGCAACCTCAGCGTTGTACACCCATGCAACGCAGACAGCAACTGTCAATAAATTAGCAACCTAGAATGCTGTAGGAACTTGGTAATACTCACTGCCAGGGAGGCAGACGAAGTAGCTTCACATGTGCTTTAGAACCATGCATTGAAAATCGAAGAAATTCAAAAATTCTACCTGATCTTCCTCCACAACTCAGTGGTTTCTATTGTCAAGGGAAAGTCAGAAGATGGTATGGCGCGCCAGAATCGAGTCGAACGTACCAGCAGCGTGGTGGACGAGGGCCTTCTCCTCAGCCTGCCAAGCCTGCAAAGCAGCGTTCTCGGAGGCGAAGCCGCGTGCACGACGAGGGGCAGCACGGGTGGCGGTACGGAGGGCGTTCCTGAGAGCGAAAGACATTGGGAGAAGGGACGAGAAAAGAGAGAAAGACTGAGTGGGGGTTGTTTTCTGTGTTTTAGGGATATTTCGGAGTCGACGGGGCCTGGTGTCGAGCTTGTGTGTGTCCTTGTTTGAAACAGAAGGCTCTGATCAGGTGACTTGTGCGGGACGCGTCACCTCCAATTGAAAGCGAGTCGAGAGGACGCATCAGAATCTAATATTTCATCCTTTGCCCCTTCATCGTCGCGTTTCTTCCTCCCCATTCATGGTCAGACAACAGTCTTCAGCTGCAGGTGTACTGGCCTTGCTTCAAGAGCCAGATCCCGTCTTCAAACAGCATGCTCTCAAGGCCCTGAGCCCACTCGTACCCCAGTTTTGGGCCGAAATCTCAGAACATATTGGCGAAATGTAAATTTCACAATCGCTCTCGTATTGACTGGAATTTGACTCCGAGATCTTTACAGTGAAACGCTATATGAGAGCAATGACCTTCCGAAGCCTGCTCGGGACGCGGCTGCTCTCTTAGCCTCAAAAGTCTACTACTACCTCGGCGAATATGAGGAAGCTCTTTCCTTCGCCCTTGGAGCCACCAACGCGTTCCAATCAGAGGCACGTACACCAGGCTCAGAGGAGTACATCGAAACCGTCGTCTGTGCGTATTATATTCTCCTCTTCCGGGTGGTGTATTGATAATTGGCTTTTGAACCCGTATCCAGCAAAGGCTATTGATCGATATATTCAAGCAAGGAGCGAAGAGAAATCCGGAAGTGGTGCAAAGATCGACCCACGATTACAGGGAATTATCGAAGGGATATTCGAGAGGTGTATCTCCGAAGGAGAATTCAAGCAGGTACGGCAGACCCTATTCGACATTAGCGGTGATGCTTAAACTCGGTTAGGCAATCGGCATTGCCCTTGAATCTCATCGCCTAGATGTGGTCGCAAGTGTCTATTCGCGTACCAAGGATGTGTCGCTCCTGTCCTACGCGATGGAAGGCGTCCTCGATACCGGTTTCTCGCTTTCTTACCGAGACCAGGTGCTCCGATTCCTATTCCCATTGTTCCCCACACCAACCACTGGCGATTCATCACCGCATGTGCACTCCTTGACGCGACTTCTTGTGACCCTCAGCGATCCTGAGCTCACAATCCCATTCCTGACTTCTTTGGTGATCAACGAACCCCTTCTGGCCTATCAAATTGCCTTCGATCTTGTCGAAGGTGGATCACAAGACTATCTCGAAAACGTTCGAACATCCCTACCTGAAGGAGATGAGGTGAGCTATTCATCTGATACGAAGTTTCTGTCGGTCTCATTTTCACCTAGCAAACGAAGCCGACCTACGACAAACTTCGACAGATTCTCACCGGAAAGGAATCTGTGAAGCTCTATCTCGAATTCCTGAAGCGAAATAATCAAACAGACTTGCTCATTCTCAAGAACACCAAGGTTTGTAAAGCGCGTCTCTCTCCAAGCACACATATTGAAGTTGATATTAGGACGCTCTCGAGCCTCGCTCTTCGTTGTATCACACCGCTTTGACACTTCAAAACGCGTTCATGCACTCTGGCACAACATCCGACGTGTTCTTGAGAGAGAACCTGGAATGGCTAGGTCTTGCAAGCAATTGGGCCAAGTTCTCCGCCACCGCAGGCCTAGGTGTAATTCACAAAGGGTATTTCGAGCAAGGGCAGACGATCCTTGGCCCATACCTTCCTCAAGCCGCTGGTGAGAGCAACGTCCAGGGCGCCAACTACTCGGAAGGAGGCGCTCTTTATGCTCTGGGCCTTATCAACGCTGGGTGTGGAAGTGACGTCACTACATACCTTCGTGATACGCTCAGAACCGCACAGGGCGAGGTGGTTCAACATGGCGCAGCGTTGGGTCTCGGAATTGCTGGCATGGGTTCCAAGAGCGCGGAGGCATTTGAGGATTTGAAGAACGTTCTCTTCTCAGATTCTGCGGTTGCTGGAGAGGCCTCCGGTTTCGCTATGGGATTGATCATGCTCGGTACAGCTGCATCGGACCCTGTCCGGGAGATGTTGCAGTATGCTCGTGAGACCCAGCACGAAAAAANTTATCCGTGGCCTGGCGATGGGAACTGCTTTCATTTACTACGGCCGACAAGAAGAAGCCGATGAGACCATCAAGCTTTTGCTTGCCGAGAAGGTAAGTTACGCCGTTCTTCCCCAAAGTATTGGCTGACACGCGATACAGGACCCTATCCTGAGATACGGTGGTGTTTACACCCTGGCCTTGGCTTACGCCGGAACCGCAGACAACGACGCCGTTCGCAAACTGCTGCACATTGCGGTTTCAGACGTTTCGGATGACGTCCGTCGTGCCGCTGTCACTTCGCTGGCCTTTTTGCTGTTCAAGAGCCCAAGCCAGGTTCCCCGTGTGGTTCAATTGCTTAGTGAAAGCTACAACCCTCATGTCCGATGCGGCGCAACACTCGCCCTTGGTATTGCTTGCGCTGGAACAGGGCTTCAGGTTTGTGCGATATTGGCTTCCATTCTCAACCTTCTGACAAATTCTCTAGGATGCCATTGATATTCTCGAGCCCATGACTAAAGACAGCGTCGATTTTGTTCGTCAGGGTGCTTTCATTGCCCTCGGGATGATCTTGATTGAACAATCCGAGGCATCGTCCCCNGTCGTTCGCATCGACCCGTGCAAAGTATGCGAAGGTCATTGCTGACAAGCACGAAGACCACATGGCTCGCTTTGGTGCTGCGCTTGGCCAAGGCTTTGTCGACGCCGGTGGAAGGAACGTCACCATCAGTCTACAAAGTCGCGCAGGAAGCTCAAACACAAGTGCTATTGTCGGAATGGTGTTGTTTTGCCAGTTCTGGTACTGGTACCCCCTGGCACATTGTGCTGCTCTTGCGTTCTCTCCGACAGGTATCATTGGCTTGAACGGAGACCTGAAAGCACCGAACTTCGACTTCATTTCCAATGCTAAGCCCAGCCTCTTCACCTATCCATCAGCGACCAAGACACCGAAGAAGGAAGCTGCCACCAAGGTTGCTACTGCTGTCCTATCTACCACGGCGAAGGTCAAGGCCCGCGAAAAGAAGAAGGCCGCAGCTGAAGGGGAGACCATGGATCTCGTACGTTTTTTCATTGCCGATATTTTTNCGCTCTGCCTGACTATGAATCGCAGGATAAACCAGATGGCGATGCCGATGTTGAGATGAGCGATACGAAGGATGGCGACGTTTCTCCAATCAATCATCTAAGCGAGGACAGCAAGCCGTCGTCGTCGAGAAAGAAGCTTGAACCGACAAGCGAAACGAAGCCCAACTTTTCTCGAGTGACACCTGCCCAACTCGCTTACATTTCCTTCCCAAGCGATGGTCGCTATCAACCGGTTCGAACGGTCACCTCAACGAAACAGGGTCGAGGATTTACCTCGAAAGCCTCGGGCGTTGGACCTGAAAAATACGGCGGTGGTGGAGGGATTCTCATTTTGTCAGACTTGAGGCCTGACGAAGAGGCCGAATTTATCGAGCTGGAGGCTCCTGCTCTTGCCCCACCACCCCCTGAGGTCACTCCTGCTGCCGCGACGGGTGCAGCGGCTGCCCCTCAACCGACCGGCCGTCATATCGCACTTGATGAGAGCTCACCCGACGCCCCTCCTCCAGAACCATTCGAGGTTAGTTGCTCTTCTCCTACTCTCGGGGTTTCGTGTTAACGCTCTTCTTTTTAGTATCCTTTCGACAATGACACATGAACTAGCAAATAATCCTCCGTTGTATTTTTTCATTTACCGTTTTATAACATTAATATTCTCTATAAATCGTGTTCCCATTCCGAACTTAAGGGCACTCTATGAAGAGCTTTGTCAGCTCTGGACTAGACCTCGTAAGGGGTTGACAGCGTTTATGCAGCAGCGTACGATGTCATCGCTCCCACCTCCGTTCCCTTCTTGACCCCAACCACGATGACTGACCTTCCCCGTGTCGCTGTGCTCGACGATTTTCAAGGAGTTGCTTTATCGGTCGCTGATTGGTCTCCTCTTGACGGCAGAGTTACCATTGACGTTTTCAGGGATCATATTAACGATGAAGACGAACTGGCGCAGAGATTGGAGCCGTATGCGATCATCTGCGCGATGAGAGAGCGTACCAAGTTCCCCCGTTCCTTGTTGGACCGCCTGCCTAACTTGAGGTGGGTGCTCTTGGACGTCCTGGAGCAACGCACTGATAAGACTGGGAAGACTCATTGCTAATACCGGGCGTCGAAATCGTGGAATTGACATAGCGTATGCAAATACGAAAGGAATCATGGTCTCGGGGACTGAAATGGGTGGCAATCCAGTCGTTGAACATATCTGGGCCCTATTGCTTTCCACGGTGCGGTATATTTCCATCGAGCACCACAATATCAGGAATTGCAATGCACAATGGCAAACCTCCCTCCCTTTGGGCCTCGCCGGGAGAACTTTGGGAATAATCGGTGTTGGCAAGCTGGGGACGGCGGTGGCGAAGGTGAGTAGTAGGCCAGGCATTGCATCATTTGGCCATTGAAGAACTATGGCCTTTAGATCGCAAAGGCATTTGATCTTGATGTTATTGGCTGGTCACCCCACCTGACACGAGAAAGAGCGGAGGCCGCTGGTGTAGAGTTCATCGAGACGAAAGAAGAGTTGATCCGCCGCAGTGACATAGTCTCTCTGCATATAGTACTCTCCGAGTCTACTCGCCATATTATCGACGAGGCAACACTTGCACTCTTGAAACCGACTGCGTTTCTCATCAATACGTCTCGTGGACCGCTTGTGGACGAAGAAGCACTGATCAGGGTCCTGCAGGACAAACGAATTGCAGGGGCCGGATTGGATGTTTTCGAAGTGGAACCACTTCCATTGGACCATCCGCTTCGGAAGCTGGACAATGTCACGCTGTCCCCACACATAGGGGGACTTTCTGACGCTAATTGGAGTGTAAGTGCCCGTGTCTGTTCTGACCCAGCATCAGCTTGACGACATCGCAGGTATTCTACGGTCAATCGGTGGAGAACATTGTCAAATTCTTGGATGGAGATAGCATACGTGATCAAAATGAAGCCCTCCTTGTAAATTCCGATGCCACTCGGCCTCCCTTTTGTTCCACAGACGGGCTATGGAACCTTTGTACTTGGGCTATGGGCATTACGAAAAATACAAAAGAAATTAAAATTGATAAGGGCACGCGTTTGATCACGCACGCTGATTTGATCGAGAGTCACGGTAGAAAATCACGCCTGAGCCTCTTCCTTCCTCTCCCCCATCTTCTGCGAATCCAACCCCAGCGACTCAGTATCCTTCTTCTGCGCTAGGCTTGTCTGTATACGATGGAGGGCTCCGAATCTCGAACCATGAAGGCGCGTAGGGAGGGTGTGTTTTGTCTCTTAATTATCGCGATCCTTTGTTTAAGCGCGTTCCCATCTAGCCTACAAGAGCAAGGGTGCTTTGAAGCAAGATGACCTTAGACGTCGCAGAGAGGAGCAGCAGGTCGAAATCAGGCGTCAGAAGCGTGAAGAAAACATCTCCAAGAGACGTAATTTCTTGCCATCGGCTGGTGTAGACTCGGATGAAGAGGGTGGTGGTGGAAGCTGGGAACCGGTAAGCCCCCCCNTATCGCAATGGCTCGTTGAATGTCGGCACTCAAAGTTTCTGTAGCTCGCCGAAGAGATGGTTACTGGCGTTTTCTCGGACGATCCTGAGCGTCAACTCGACACGACCACCAGATTCCGCAAGCTCCTGTCGAAGGAGAAGAACCCCCCGATCGAGCGTGTTATCGAGTGTGGTGTCGTCCCCCGCTTCGTTGAATTCCTTCAGAAAGGCAATTCTATGCTTCAGGTGCGTTTCGATGTCTTTTTTTTAGTCTGATCAATGAAGACTGACGCCCTCGTGCGCAGTTCGAAGCTGCATGGGCCCTCACCAACATCGCATCTGGAACTGCGGAGCACACCCAGGTTGTCATCAACGCCCAGGCGGTCCCCGAATTTATCAACCTGCTATCGTCACCGGTCCTCGATGTCCGAGAGCAAGCCGTTTGGGCGTTGGGAAACATCGCTGGTGACAGCCCGCAATGCAGGGACTATGTTTTGCAACAAGGCGCTCTCAGGCCCCTGCTTGCTCTGCTGAGCGAGAACCATAAAATCAGCATGTTGAGGAACGCGACTTGGACGCTGAGCAACTTCTGCCGTGGCAAATCTCCTCAACCTGACTGGGAATTGGTAATGTCTCTTCCCAAAATGATCAAAACCATCGCTGACCTCTTCTCCAGATCTCCCCTGCGCTCACCGTCTTGACCAAGTTGATCTACTCGCTTGACGACGAGATCCTCATTGATGCCTGCTGGGCGATCTCGTACCTCTCCGACGGATCCAACGACAAAATTCAGGCTGTCATCGAATCTGGCGTGTGCAGGCGTCTTGTTGACCTTCTGATGCATCCATCAACCTCTGTGCAAACACCCGCCTTGCGATCCGTTGGAAACATTGTCACTGGAGATGATCTTCAAACCCAGGTTGTTATCGCATCTGGCGCACTTCCGGCGCTTCTCTCCCTGTTGTCGTCACCCAAGGACGGTATCCGCAAGGAGGCTTGCTGGACTATTTCGAACATCACTGCTGGATCCCCTCCTCAGATTCAAGCCGTCATTGACGCCAATATCATCCCTCCTCTGATCAACATCCTCCAGAACGCCGACTTCAAGACGAGGAAGGAGGCATGTTGGGCGATCTCCAACGCGACCTCTGGTGGATTGCAAGAACCTTCCATCATCCGGTATCTTGTCTCTCAAGGATGCATCAAGCCTTTATGTGACCTTTTGACCATGATGGACAACAAGATCATTCAGGTCGCTTTGGATGGTCTTGATAACATCCTCAAGGTCGGTGAGACTGACAAGGGCGCAGCTGGTGCAGGAGCTGTTAACCAGTACGCTCTGTACGTTGAGGAGGCTGGTGGTATGGTTACCATCCACAACCTTCAGCAACACGACAATTTGGAGATCTACAAGAAGGCGTTCAACATCATGGACAAGTACTTCCCTGATGAGGATGATGTTGATGCCAACATTGGCGCACCTAACGTCGACGCATCTGGTGCCTTTGCCGTACGTTTCTTCTCATCTAAGCCATTGACTTTGCTGACAGCAGTGTTTTCACAGTTCCACTCCGATATGAACGCTCCCCAAGGCGGATTCAGCTTCGGTGGCCAGTAAATTTTTTTTATCATAGGACCTACTACAGATTATCGAAAGTCTCGTTTTCCTTTTTTCCCTCCTCCTGTCTGTGCAACTCCCAGAGCTACGATCTCCTCCTGTAATTTTTGCGCTAGTTGTCTGTCTCCTGTAGCCCTTTTGTCTTCATTCAATCTTCTATCATTCGCAATTTTAACGAAGCCCTCATCCATACCAAACCAAGTTCGAGTATTTTGCCGTGCTGCCCATGTTTCTTCGATATGATTATGTACATCCGTGGTTTCCCAACCAATGCAATTTATGGTTATGTTCATTTGGAAGATCTACAGTCGTTTTAGGATGGTTGGAACGCGCCGGGTCTGGTGACTAGCATGGCAAGTCTGAATATTGATATTGAATGTTGAGCGCGGGCTTCAGCACTTGAACCTCAACCATCGTGTTGGAAACATGTCTTCTCAGATTCTTCCTCTAGGCAAGCCCGTATTTTCTCACACATGTCTTTCTATTGCTCAAACTCCTTCCAGAACTTATTGATAGGTGTATTGGGTCCAAGATCTATGTGATCATGAAGAGCGACCGCGAGTTTAGCGGGACGCTGCTCGGTTTCGACGACTTCGTCAGTCAGTCCGAGCATACCTACCTCTCTCAAGGAAGTCTGCTAATTAGTCCCCGTACGCGATAGACATGGTCCTAGAAGATGTGACCGAATAGTGGGTGGATCTTTATCGTGGTTTGGGAGAGAAGGCCTTCTTTCTGACTCCTCGTTTTCAGCGAGAACACACCTGAGGGGAGAAAGAGCACGAAGCTTTCCCAGACTCTGTTGAATGGGAATAATATTTGCATGGTGCGCTCCCAAACCTTTTTAATTGCAGGATATAGATATTTACGTTGCCCTTCCTCCCTCCTCAGTTGATTCCTGGAAGCGACGGCCCACCATAGATTGAATATTGCCACGAGCTATGGCTATGACTCGATGGATATTGTTTGGGATGCAGGCCACGAATACATTCATAGCTCAAAATCACCTGTGAAAACGCCGTTGGAGTATTGGGAACTTGAAGGAGACAGGGACTCGAGACTATAGTACATGAGAGATTGTGTTGCGTCCTAAATATCACGTGACCGAAATTTACCAGAGTCGCGACGCCAGCTGAGCTTTTGGCTTTTGCAAGTAACTCTTCTCCACTCCAAACATGGCCGTCCGTATTCGAATGTCGGTCCATGGCCGTTGCAACCGCCGCATCTTCCACATAAACGCTGTTGAAGGCGGCCGAAGACGAGACGCCCGACCCGCTGAGCTGTTGGGCATTTACGACCCGCACGTCCCCGTCGGAGGCAACACCAAGACAATTCAATGGAGTGTCGACCGGATACGGTACTGGCTTAGCGTTGGCGCAACACCTAGTCGGTCTGTGGTGAAGCTTCTGGAGCTGGTATGTGCTCTGTTGTCTGGCGAAGGCTCTCTTAACAATTCGCGTCATTCGCTTCGTAGGGAGGCATTCTGAAGCCTGGGTCACCATTTCATGCAACATCCGCCAAGGATGCTTTGAAGCTGAAAAAGTCGTCACCCATACTCAAAGCCGTCGAAGAAGCCAATGCTGCCAGACAGCAACAGCCCTCGTCATAACTTCCGGACTACTGCTTGGGTTATGCCCGCAAGGTTCCGCTTTGCTACCGTCGCAAAATATTAGAGGATGTCCTGCAGGAATGGAAGAGTTGGAGGCACATTGCGAACCCTCCGGTGGAAGACTGCACTGACATTACGTCCCTATTCTATCTATCCATCCCTACATGTAATATTAATCGTCATTCTCATGATAGCAGTGCAACTATGTCTTCCCTCCCTGCCACTTTCGCGAGCTCCAGAGGCGTAAATTCGTCTGGGTCCTAAGAACAGTTTGTCAACGCCCCAAGGTTTCCTTTGCCTCAACACTTACCTGGATGTCCTTGTTCGCGCCCTTCTCTAGTAGCAACCTTACGACTTCCAGGTGACCTCTGTCGCACGCTAGATGCAGTGGTGTGTAGCCCTAAGATCATATGTCGTCAGTCCGGCGAACCCTCAGCCGCAACAGAGAAAGCTAGATCGTGGTGGCCTCACATATTCGTCTGGTTGATCGATGTTAGTATCGGGATTGGTTTCCAGCAATGATTTAAGCTTTGCAACATCTCCTCCGACCGTAATTCCGTGAATGCTATCGTCCACAACATCTTGGGGACGTGCCATCGAGCTGACACTAACACCGAGCCCCCCAGATCCATCCTGACTGCGTTCCTTCGGTTTTGAGCTTGAAGGTCTCTCTGACTCCTCATCCGAGTCAAGCAATTCCTCGTCAGGAATATCTTCCTTTAGTTCCGGTTTTGACGACTCCGAGTCCGACGGCCCAGCTGCAGCCTCATTCCAACCTAACTCTTTCGCAATTTCTATGTATCTTTTTTCTGCTTCTTCGGGTGCGGTGTATTTGCTTCCCGCTGCTGCCCAAGCGTCCCATTTAGCACGACCGGTCATATCGAATATGCTTGGTTTAGACGTCGTCGGTTTAACAGCCACGGTCAGGTACTTGAACAGCCCGTATAACTATACGGTCAATATTATTAGCGCTGCCTCGCTCGCGGACGAGGGGTGAACTGGGTGTGAACCTCTAACTTTATGTTGTTTGAAGCACCACCTGCTGAAGACGAGTTGGATAGATAAGCAGCTGCATTGTGGAATGTCGGCGAAGGAGTGTGGCTAGACATGGATTAAATCGTGAACGTTCGATGGAAAGCAAACCAAGACGCATGTCAGTCAGGCAAAAGGTTATCCAACATTACGTAAGCGCTAATGTTCTTTCTACAGAGCTCTCCGGTACACAAGTCGTCTATGATAACCTTCTTTCAAACGAATCTAAACCAAGCCAGCAGCCTTCATAGCCTAAAGAGAAATAAAGTAAATACCAATGTCCAGGAAGGATGAGCTTTCAACTTACCTTGAGAATCTCTACACCGATCTTGGCAGGGCTATCGGTCACAATGGCGCCAGCAGCTTCCAAGGCTCTGACTTTGTCGACAGCAGCACCTGTGTTCTTACGTTTAGTGCACGTTCATCGGAATGGAATTAAAAGTGGGGGTACACGCACCCTTGCCACCGGCAATGATAGCTCCGGCGTGACCCATACGCCTTCCAGGAGGGGCAGTGCGGCCAGCAATGAACCCGACGACGGGCTTGGGGTTCTTCCTGGTCTTGTTATACTTTTCGAGGTATTCGGCAGCTTCCTCCTCCATGGATCCACCAATCTCACCAATAATAACAATGCCTATTTGAGTTAGGATTAGCATCCGAGATGTCACCAACTGCCAGCGCCGCCAGTTGACGGAAAAAAGGAACCGAGCGCACCTTCTGTGTTAGGGTCCTCAAGGAAGACCTTGACGGCGTCTAGATGTGTGGTGCCGGGGAAGGGGTCTCCTCCAATACCGACGCAAAGCGATTGGCCCAATCCAACATCCGTGGTTTGTGCGACGGCTTCGTACGTTAAAGTTCCCGAACGTGAGACGATACCTGGGAAAGGACAAGAGAATCTCAGCGACTTTGTCCTTCTTCTTCAATGAAGCAAGGCTGCAGCATACCGATTTTGCCCGGCTTGTGGATATGTCCCGGTTGGATCCCCATCTTGCATCCCAAGGGGTTGATAACTGAAGGAGAAACGCGTCAGTCAGTGTCCACGAATCAGAGGGGAGCGCCTGCGTCCTCCACGGTTACAGACGGTTACAGCGCGGAGGAGCTCCGCTCCGGAGATGGGAGTCGGAAAGATAACACTCACTTCCGGGGCAGTTAGGACCAACGAGGCGGGAGCGGGACTGGCTCTTGAGGGCATTCATGACCTGGAGAGCGAAAGAGAGTAAATACGTCATTCACGGGTCCTTGCCGCGAGGAAATCCAGTACGAACGCGAATCTCGTCGGATTGAGGAATGCCTTCGGTGATGCACACAATGAGAGGAATTTCGTTCTCGATGGCTTCAATGATAGCATCTGCGGCAGTGGGAGGGGGGACGTAGAGGACGGTAGCATCCGGTTTTGTCTCCTTGACGGCCTGTCGTCGTTCCAAGTTTAACAACGTCTCCAATATGATTCTAGGAAGAACCTTACCTCTTGAACGGAGCCAAAGATGGGGAGGCCAAGGTGTGTCTGGCCGGCCTTCTTTGGTGATACTCCTCCAACCATCTTGGTGCCATACGCGAGTGCTTCACGGACATGGAAAGTTCCCTAAAACCAACGTCGGTAAGGGGTTTTTTGATACAATTTTCGCTTCGGGACCTACAGTCTTTCCTGTTAGACCTTGGCAGAGTACTTTGGTGTCCTTGTGGATGAGCAAGTTCTTAATGGTGTCCTCGTAGCTCTTCCGCGAGGCGGACGAAGAAAACGCCCGGCGTCCACCTGGATGTGATCCAAGGCGTTAGTTGGTACCCTTTGCTCAGACAACGCGTCGAAAACTTACCGCAATGGAGCAGAGAGCGACTAGCTTGGTGGAACATGGTATAGAGGTAAGGTAGGGTATCAAAATTGTCCTCCCCTTCCCTCTCGTCATCCAGCAGACGTGGAAATTGGCCCGTAACGATCAATGTTTGATGATGTTTAGACCAAATTAGGCAGCCTACCGCAAGGTCGCCTGCTCCAAGCCTACCAGTTACCGGTGTCCGAAGTGGATAAAAAGCGAAAAGTCGGACAGAAGTGTAACATGTGCGAAATCCGATCCATTGTGATACAAAATTATACTTGAAATTCTTACCGGTTATAATACTGCCTTCTACCGTACATATATTACCGCTACTACCATCTCATTTTTTCCATCGCCAGTGTGGCGAGGCTCTAATTATCCAAGGTCCTTGAAAATTCCATCCTACTGCTGAAGTCCATTGCGTCGCCTATCCCGTGCCTTCCGTGACGAACGAGTGAATGAGAGAATGGCATACTTGACTTTATCATATTGCTGAGCGCTTATTGCTCTGGTCCAGGGAGAAGAATGTCAGTGCCGTCACCCTCAATGAACTCAAAAGTAAACAACTACTCACGCTGTCACGTCGTTGAGCAGCTGTAGCTTCGCCTCGTTCGGGGCGGAACCGGCTGGTAGCTGCTCCAATACGGGCCCTAACCAACCGACCAGCTGGGTAGACCAACCCTGAGCCAGGTGCCGGAAGATTGACACAATATTTGCTGCAGCATCCTCTGGGAAGGTGCCAATCAAGCCAGAAAGGAGGCACCCCAAAAGATGGTAACCTTCTTTACTAATTGTGCTTTTAATCGCTGCCGCGTAAATGGGGTATTTGGGAGGCTGTTCGCGCCGAGTCGGGTCCATGCATTCGTGATTTAGGATGCTCAAGATGAGTTCCAACGAACTGAATATCGTGTCACTCTGCACAACCTGAAGTCCCGCCAGAGCACCACCAAAGGCAAGGGGGAAAGACGACGATTCAAAGAGGATGTCAGGCGCCATCTCCTGTAGCCGTATCAACACTTGGACATAGTCCTCGACAACTATAGTGCCACGATTAAGAATCAGCCAACAACCCCAATAGATTGAATAACTTCACTCACCCTCGGCATGTTCTCTGGGAGAACTCGTTTGGAGTATGGCAACAAACTTCCTGGTAGACCTTTCGTAAAATTCCTTGAACGATCCTCGCAGATTGGGGTCTTCGTCGTTGCCAAACCGGCCGATGACCTTCCCGGGGATCCACAGGTAACTCGAGATTCCGGTAGCTTCAAACGAGAACGACATCCGAGCAACAATTGAAGGTGCAACCGACAGCGCAGAATCCCCGAAAAAGTCCAGACCTCTTCGAATGACGCGCGTAATACGATCGGCGAGTTCTTCATCAGCGCCAAACTTGAGGGTAAAGGTATCGAATATTTGCCACGACTGTTCGCAAGTTTGTTGGCATGCTGCAGGTAGCTGGTTGCCAAAGCCGCGAATCACATGAAGCATCGTTTCGAGATTTTCCAACCCATCTATGGTCGAGGCAAAAATGAGAACGACAGTCGACGAGAAATCGTGATTAACAGAGCTCACCGCTGGACTCCTGGATCTGGGCCTTCGTTGGAGCTGTAGTCTGGGTGGTGATAGCGTGCAGCTGAGCGAGAATATCAAAAGCGAAGGTTCGCAACGATTCTGCCGCAGGTTCCATTTTCATGGCACTAATAACGTTCCCAATGGCTTCGTACACTTGTCTCCTATCGTCTTGCACGAGCTTCTTTCCAATGGTCGACAAGAACGTATGCAAGGTGGGTAAGAAGTCGACAAGATGCTGTTGTTCGAATACAACACGTCAGTACCGGTAACCAAAACTAACCCAAAGTCACTACGTACCTTCTTGCAATCTTGGCAAATATATTTCAGTGCTTGCCCAGCGGCAGCGCACACCTCCGTATCCTGAGCCTCAAACCCAGAAGAGACATAGGTTAAGAGACCAGGAATATAAGTTGGGTGCGCGTCGATCCACTCGGAATAGCGGGAGATGATGAGCAAGGCAGCGTATCGAACGCGAGGATGCGTCGGAAGGGATGAGATGAGGTCCATAATTTGCGGGACAGCGACATCGTCTTGAGGATCCAGCTCCGCCCCCATGGACCGCATAGCAAAGAGGGGCCCCTCGATCTCTTGCCATGTAACCTGCTCCGGCCCTCGTGCAAGAGCGGTAACGATGATTTGGTGAGTCGCCAACAAGCAATTCTCGGTCCCAAGGACGGCGCAGCAATCCTTCAGGGTGTCTCCCATCACATGCCGGAAGGAGCGGAACGAGTCCATTTCTTGCCCGGTCAGCGTCGCCAAATCGGCAGGGAACTGCAAGTGAGTGAGCATGACTTGCATCAGGGACTTGTATGCATCGAGGAAGAGAGGTGAAATGGATGAGATGGCCCTCTTCTTCTGGATATTTTGGGCAAGCCTCATCCAGAACGTGAACGTGATTGGGACGATGTCGAGGTCAGGGTATGCCGAACACTCTCCAATGGCCTCGACGATGGGGAAGAAGGTTTCCGTGTGTTCCAGCAACAATACGCGGTACGTCTCGCCGGCCTCGGTGAAAATTCGAGCCAACCCTCTGACCCTGTCTGCATCTTCCTGCAACCGACCGATCTCCCCTTTCAGAGCGATGAGGCGTGGAACAATGAGCTCGATCACGGGCATGTTGTCATCGATTTCTTGTGTTTCGTGGATGAGTTCGCAGATAACGTCGACTGCCTGGTCAAAGAGCTCGTCCGATGAAAGAGCTTCAAAGACTGCGACGAGGAGTGGGGTGTTGGCAAAGTCGGACGCCATAATCTCTCCCGCCACCAACCAAGTCCGGACACAGTTGAATATTTGGTTGCGAACGGTCACGGTGACCCCTTCAAAGGATGAGTATCGCGGTGGGATAACAACCGATCGAGCTCATACCAGATGCCTGAAAATACATGGACAACAGCTCCAACAATCTTTGAGTGTTATTGGTGAGCAAGACGTCCACCCGCGCCCTGTATTCGTCATCCTTTCATGAAAGAGATGTCACTTTGCAAACGGGCGTGAAAGAAAAGATCCACTCACTGTAAGCGGGATCCTCGTATTCCCATTCACTTCTTCTGGAAGGATAGTCAGAAACTGCAACAGGGTCGGTACTGTGGCGGGGTTCATCCCGAAAGTATCAATCATCTGCTGTACAGGGTTCTCCCAATCTGGCAACTGCAAGGCGATCCCGGCAAGGGCAAGACACAGTTGGACGATGATCGTGCGAGGACCAGTATGATATCTCTGTAACGCTTCTAATAGTGTATCCCGCAGCGCTGGTAGGTTCTCGGGAGTCACTTGATGAAGATCATATGTGACCTGTAAGATGATCAAATGAATCAGGATACGAGGAAAGGGTGTGGAGAGCAGTGCACACCTTTGCCCTAAAGGTTTGCGCCGCAAAGAGTTTGGCCCCAGGAGGAGCATCTTGATTCTGGAGGAGGACATTGCATACTGCCCAGGCTTCAGGCTACGATAGCGGATTGCAGACAAGTCAGAGGTGCTGGTCGGGATATTGGCCACAGGCGAAAGACAATTTACAGAGTGTTGAAAATCCTGGAGCCAGGAATTTGCACTTTCGAGGGACGCCTTGTCTGGAGCACGGCTGAACACGTCGAGTGCTGATATGAGTGCTTGGATATCAGCCATCTTTATGCTCAGAGTATTAAGATTGAGGAGGTTGAAAGAAAAGAGATGAAGGTAATTTACAGAGAAGTCGCGTCTGATTTGCAGTTGTTGACATGATGACCACACAAAAGACAGCATCTTATCGGCTCCATTTCTCCGGTCGTCCTCCTCCACAGCAGTGCAGCAAAGCTTTTTATTAGAGAGCAGAACCGTGGTATATTGGCATAAAAAGGGGTCCGCTAAAGACAATGACATTCCATAAAAGAATCGTACTAAATCGAGAGTGAGAGTGAAAGAGAAAGCCAAACGAAATGATATCCTAAAGGAGTGTGGATGTTCGTAATCGAGTCGAGACGAAGACGAAGAAATGAGTAAAGGCGAGGTAACGTATGAAATGGTGTACAGAAGGTAGCAAATATACTAGAAAGGAGGTATCGACAGCATCCAGTGTCAAAGGGCGTTCCAAGATATCGGAGAAAGATGAGGGGGGCAGCGCCTTTACGTACGGAGGAAGCCCTTCTTCCTGCCGGTCTATAACAAATGCATGCGTTAGTGGGGCGGAGGATGTGGATGCTAGGCGTACTTACAGAGGCCTTCTCCGGAGTCAAAGGTCGGCCGCTCTCGATCCTTCGCTTCTTATCCTCAAGCTCGGCGCGTTGCTTCTCAAGGGCATCCTTCATTTCCTTGTGGCGCGCGTAAAGCTCCTCTTCAGATTGCTTGAGCTTGGACTCCTTCTCTTGCACCTTCTGCTGGAAGACCATCTTCATCTCGGCTTCCATCTTGGCGAGCTTAGCCTCGTGCAAGATTCGCTCTTCCTGGAGACGGGCAGCAGGGCTAAACAAAGAAAAGATGTCAACGCCAGTGTCAGAAAAGGTTGAATGACATTAGCCTACTTGATCTCCTTGAAGACGGAGGAATCCTGTGCGACACCCATGCTGTAGAGCTTTTCTGTTCGCCAATTCTCGTAGAGAACGTCGTTTGTGTATTCTCTCAGCTCCTCCATGTAGGTACGGACGAGCATCTGTCGGAGCTTGACAAAATCGCAGTGGTCCTCGTTGTCCACCTCGACAACACCCCAAGGATACGCACGTCCGCGGACTTGACGACGGTCGGGGGTTTCTACGATCTTATCGGAACCGACGACAGCAAAGGGGATCTTGCTGGCAATCTCCTCCGCCTCCGCGAGAGTCTCCTCATCCTCATTCTCATAAGTAGGGGCTTGGAAGATGTGGATATTGTGGTGGGCAATATCCGCGAGGATCTACAATCAATCGACACGTCAATGACACGGATGGGAAAGAAGACTCATATTATCACACACCCTTTGCTTGAAGTCAGCGACTTCTTCGTCGGTCAAGGTATCCGCCTTAGCAATGATGGGAATGAGGTTGACTTTGGTGTGCAATCGACGCATGAATTCAATGTCAATCTGCTTCAAGCTACCCGATTTGATTAGTCCCTGCCGCGTCGGGATACGTGGAAAGGAGGGCTTACGAGTGGCCGGTAGGCTGGATGAAGTAGAGACATGCGTGGACGCGGTTGTCAATGACCTTGGTTCGGTTGACACGGTTCTCCTGCTCGAGATACGAATCGAAGCGAGACTCGATGTTCTCGACGATGGGTTTCCAGCTAGTTCACGCGTATGTGAGTTGGCAGACGCGTCGCAACAGGGGGCAAGGAAGACCGACCTGTCATCATTGTTCACAAAGTCACCAAAGCCGGGGGTGTCGACGACGGTTAAATGAAGTCGAACACCGTTCTCCTCGATATCTTTACGTCAAACAGAGTGGATAAGCAAGTGGGTGCCAGCGAGTGAAAAATGGACGTACCCGCGCCAATACTCTCAATCGCAACGGTCTTGGGCCGCTCTGCTGAAGGAGGAAGGGGCTCCTTGGGCGGGTAGAGAGTGGTGTTGAAGAGAGTATTGACCAAGGTGGACTTTCCAAGCCCAGACTCGCCTGTCGCGGACAAAGGGTTAGCAACGAGCCAGGATGACGAGTCGCCCGGAAAACACACCAACAACCATGACCGTGAACTGGAAGCCCTTGCGCACACTCTTCCTGTGCACCTGGTTGGGGAGATTTGCGAAACCAACATAGCCCATGAGCTTTTTGCGAATGATGTTGGATGCAGGACCCTGGGGAGGTGCCACGAGCGAGGGGTTTGAGCTGTTGGCGTAACCGTTGCCAGAGACGTCGGTGGTGCGGGACATGTAGGACTCAGCCATCTGGACGAAGAACGGTAAGGAAGAGAAAGGAGGGGAGGGAAGGGAGAAAAAATTACTTTTAAGTGGGTAGGGAGAGGGGGGAGGAAAGAAGTCGGGCGATGTTGGCTTTGTTTGGCTCGGGTGGCCAAATACGAGTCCAGTTTCGGTTTGGGCAAGACCGTCTGTCCCAATCACTCCTCAAATTCTACAAATTCTAAAATAAAATATACGTACCCAGGAAAGCTTCATTCTGGCTCTTCTGGGCTTCTTCTCCTTCATCTCGACGAGTATTTCAATGCACACGAGGCTGCCGCATTTTTTGCACTAGATTACAAGATTCAATATTCACTACAAGTCTACTGTGCCTCGCCCACTCCGTCCTCCTCTTCAAACAGCTTCGCATCAATATACAGCTCAAACATTGCATTTGCCTCGCAGACATCACACGAGCATCCGTTCATGTGGTGATCGTCGTCGTCGCCGCACGACCCGTATGCCGAGGTTGTTGGTGATGAAAACACCGTCGAAGGAGAGCTCGCTGGCGACGAGCCAATCGTCCTCTCTGGTGTCCGGTACCGTGTCATTTTCTCCCGTCTTCGCTCGAGTGGTTTGGAGTAGGGATGAGCCTGCGAGGCTCGGCCTCTCGATTTCGTCGTGTTTTCTGAATCGTCTCCGAATGTCCCGTATATAGTCCTGCCTCGTGCTCCAAATGGAGCCGGGCCACGCATTAAATCCTTGCTTCCTGCCAGCGTTCGACGGTACGCCCCAAGATTGACGCGAAGCGCAGAGCGTCCAGGAGACTGGCGGAAAAGGGAGTCGGAGATATTAGAGTTCATAATTTTGTCGTGTCGTCGTGCCTGCACGAGTTATTAGGAGTGGATAGATATAATTAAAGGGATATGAAGTTGGAATATGAATCGAAGGAATGACTGTGGAGAGGTAACAAGACCTCGGGTTGGTGAGGGCAGTTCAGCTGCGACCCATCACTCTTATATGTCTCCCCTTTGCTGTTTCGGCTACATGAGCATCAGTCTAAACAAAGGTCAATTGTGCTCAGTGGCCAGCACGAGGACAAAGCGATCCAATTGCGGGAGGTTTCTGCGCACTATGCAAGGATAATGGAACAAACTCCAGTGGCTCACCAAGTGGCGGCCACTCGTTCAGTGGTCAGCCATTCATGATAGTTCAGAGCCATGGATTAGGCCACAAGTCAATTGAAGTCTAAATAGATGTCAGCGATAGAAAAGGGCCGTGAAAGCAAAGTCGCTCTCACCTCAGCGTGAACAAGTGAATCATGCGGATCACACGAACGTTCGACTCCAGCACGTTTACGAAGAGAAAGCAATGAATATTATGCGTCTATAGATTATGACTGGATAGTAGGCAGCCACTCCTTGGGGAAGTCCGCAATGGAAACCGGACGGAGTGGTCTATTACGGAGATGGTCACCCTTCTTCGCCTTGCGAACCTTGGCATAGACGTGTCGCATATCGACAGGAAGGTCGCTAAAGGTGTCTTTCGAGTCCTACAGAAGAAATACACTCAATAGCAGCTCACAGAAGACGAACAAACCAAAGACTCACATTTGCCTCGACAACCAAACGGTCCAACGCGTCGCTCACCCATTTCAGGTTCATTTCCGCATTCCGATGAGTATCAGAGGAGATTTTGATGTAGCCATTCCCCCATGCCTCGTCCTCCATGACCCCAGCATCTTTCGGTGGGTTCGGCGTCCACCGCGGTCCTGCCAGCAGCTTCAGTTTGTGGACAGCAGCGGCGTCCTTCAGCGGCAAATCGTCGACCGCGACGACAATGGAACGCTTTGCCAACGCGGGGTGCTGCTCTCCCTGGTAATGGACCTCCTTCACGTATATTGGTGTCTCCTTGGAGCTTGGTGGAATAAATGGTTGTCGGTAAGCTAACAAACAACAATGAGTTCACTTCCGGCCAAGAAAACATTTGGGTGTACTCACCGACTAGTTTGGGCATTTCATGTTCAATCAATCGAAGGTAGTGCAGAACCTGCCTCTTCTCCATCAGAAGATGGTGACCCAGCGACGGTGAATCCTGTACGAGGCCCGGTTCCGACACCAAGACGAAGAGGTCATCCTCCGAGATGTTTTCTTCCAGCACGGTCTTGGTTCTCCTCGCCATAACGGGGGAGGACACCGACAGGGACCTTGAGAGGACATGCGAGGTGCATGGCCTGGACAATGAACGCGCCAGGCCAACAGAACGCGCCAAAGTAGAAGCCATTTGCTGGACAGTCACCAAAAAGAGTTTTGTGCCAAGTCAATAGGCCCGTTGACATTTCGGGATGCTTGGAAGCCTTTGCACAACATCTGCAAATACACATTGGATAGGGGCCGATCTCCGTTTTGGGAACTCGTTCTACCAATCGTCCACCATGGTCGTAAGTTGCAGGACCTCCTTGCGATACTACAGAATATCTAACCAGCTCTAGAAACTGAAGCTATCTATAGGCGCAACCTTGGAGAACGTAACATCTCTTGAGCCATTCTCCAATGATTTCGAATACTTCTTTGAAGTAGGCACTTTCTATTGCTGTTAATCTCCACCCTAATCTGTAATCGACGACCAGGTCCAGTGCACAAGCTGCCGGGAGACGCACCCCAAGCATGTTGCTTTGAATCGCATAGTTAGTAGCGACCACTGGTCTTTACCTCACCTCGCCGGGTCTCTCAAACGCACTTGATTTCGCTTTGCAGGATGAACATGAAATATCCGGAGGGAAGAACGCCAAAGCTCATTTCGTTTGGAAATGCGGAAACTGTACACTCACCCAAATCTCTTTTCCGCTCATGACTCTAGTTTCTGATTAGTCAAGTCTCCTAGGCAAGCGCGAATCCTCTGCAAAATTCAACACTTCCAGTGCCGTGAAGCCATACGTTGCTGAAAACGGACAATTGCAGCCTATTCTCGAAATAGAATGTCGTGGCTTGGAATTCGTTGGCTTTGATCCCAGGGTAGGTGTTGTCTTTTCTATTTCTGCATCATGTCATATTCATTGGACACTCCCTGTGCTCAGGGCACCTGGAAATGTGTTGGTGCTGAGAGCGGAACTAAATTCGACGATGTGGATCTCAACGAACCTGAATGGGTAGATTACGACGAAAAGGTGAGCTTCGAAACATATGGAAGGATGACATATCTGGCCTAATCGGTTACGTGCTTAATCTAGACTCAGTTGCCTGTCGGCGTCTCCGAATTTAAAAGCGAATGGAGTCGTGCCTAGAACCTGATAATAGCAAATGTGAAGCAAGGGTACCGAAGGAATGACAGATATAACCGTGTACAGTAACCATACTCAAAATCTCCTAACCACAGCTTGACCTATCGAACCCATCCTATTTCTGTCCAGCTCCAGATTCCGTTGAAACAGCTTGCTTTATCCCGTCAGGGATGCTCTTGACCTTCTGTTTACCTTTCTTGACTGCCTTCTCCTGCTTCTTCTTCGCGGCGCCAAGGTGCTCAATCCTAGACCAGAATAAGCGACAACATATTTGGGATGGTTCAGCCTCGAACTTACCCCCACAGCGCAATTTCCGCCTTGCTGATGCTGACTCTGCTTAGATCGACGCCCCTGCTTTCCAGGTACTCGATGAACCGTTCAAAATGCTCAAAGATGATGAACATGCTGTACCCCATGAGACTGGAGACCACTTACATCTACCTTGGTTCTGTACACCTTTGTCAAAAGGCGATTACACTATCACGAGGAAGACACTTGCCTGTAGTGACCTGATAGAGGTGATAGGCTGGTTATCTGCCCATGCTTCACCTTGATCAGACCAGACGAAGAAACGCTGCCTCCTGCAAGGAAAGAGGAATGTTGGAAGTACCCGGTTTCTGCAAGAAACAAGGATTGTGAACAATGGCGAACAAAGTGCATACTGAGCCTAACCTTTAATGCCAATATAGATATTGACTAAAAATGAATGTCAGCCGAAGAGAACTCGACCAAGAAAACATCTTGCTCGACTAACATTGCTTGTCCTGGTTGATAATTAGCCAACGATGGCTCAAGAAACCGACTGAACACTTACCGAAATATATATCCAAGTATTCTTTTGAACAGTTTTTCTCAACAGCTTGTCGAACAACCCACGAAGGGTGAGCCGACTCCAAATGCGTTTCGGCCAAGAGGTACGTTCTGTGGTACCTCCAGCATAGTGAGTCGCCTCGTTTTTCTGGAGCTTTGACGAGTCAGAGCTACTGCTCCTATTGATTCTTCCTCGAAGGTCTGGCCAGGTGGGATGCCCGACCGCTGGTGGCGTTGAAAGGTTTTCTGGGACTATACCCGCACCTTTCCCTGCGTCCTTCCAGTGCCCCGAGGCTGTATCCACTGGTTGATTATTCCTTTCCCAGACGAGCCTCCCGTCAGGAGTGATAGAAACAAGATAGTTGAGTCCTGGTCATTCAGATAGATCAGAGTCAAAGCGCGGGGTTTTGGCAGAGGCTCACTTTGTTCGGCGGACAAGTACCTGGCGTATTTAAAGGCGGTCAGTAACCCCGGTACACAGTATAGATGTTTCCTATTTACTTACAATATTTGCTGCACTTTCGAATGCCCGAGCGCGCGTTGAGTTTCGTACATAGCCCACGACAGGATATGAACGCCATACCTCCGACTCTAGTCGTTCCCGGTCACATTCCTGGAGGGATAAATCCTTTCCTTCGCCCTCATCTAGCCTAAGGCAAAAAGGTTCAGCTTACCGTTGACGATCTATCCAGTCAGTGTCCGAAGCTCACCATTTGAAAAAGTTGTCGCGGGTATCTGCCTGCCGCCACTGCTCGTGGTACCACTGAACAAGATAATTTAGTAGCTAAATCATGGGACATTCAAAACGGATAAAATACCTTCACTGTAAGCCAATGATGAGTCCCAGACGAATCGAGAAGTATCCAATTAGCTCTCAATGTACTCACAATTCGATCCGTACCTATGCTTCCTGCCCACATACGATTCGACGTTAACAACGTTGTCGACCGGGGTAAACACGATGATTACACCCACTTGTCAATAAGCTCCAGCCAATGCTGCGCTTCCAGTCCCTTGCCTTCACTCTCATCCACCGTAGCCTCCCCTTCGTGCAAAGTTGGATACCGATCGAGAAGTCGCCCAATAAGGAAGACCGCTCGTCTCCAGCGCTGCCGTGGTGAATTCTTCCCGTCTGCTGCTCCTTGCCTATCCACCTGCGTTGAGAGTTTAGCGAGCATGAGCAAAGTGTACACAGACAGGCATCCCAACCTCGAATCTGGCATTCGTCAATAAATCATCCCAACGTGCTTCCTGCGTCAGATACTGGTCCTGCGCTCGGTGCTGTCTGCTTCTCCATGCTCGTTGGATCGTAACAGCTGCAGTTGCTTGTTCCTTGCTATCATGAATCATGTTTCCATCGGAAGGTATCAGCTCGGAGATGGCCATTCAGTCAATACGGTGTGTTGAGGGATGGGGTAGAGTAAAAGAACGAAGGAAGGAAGCGACGATTGCAGACCCTTATTATGACGTCATGCCATTGTCATGCTCGCTGGTACAAATTGTTCATTGTGAAGGCAGTGACTGTGAACATGTATGGAGATAGTGAAAACAGAAATGCGGGCACTAAGCAAAGTTAATCAAGTATGTCAGGTATTAATGCAATGCGGAATCCGTTGAGAGAAAGGCAGAGTGAACGTAGTGCTATTGAAGTGATTGCAGAATGAGATGGAAAATGTGCGAGCCACTGGCATATGAAAACAAATACATGTAGATGAATCAACTTGGGAAACCAGGGAATATCCAACCCGGGGGCATATCAAGGTAATGATGCTTTCTGAGTTCTGCGGCGCTGGGACGCTCATCAGGATTTCTGTCATTATTGATACGTGAGTAACTCTCCACAAAGGTAAAAAGAGATGGACTAACATGGCGAAGCATTTCAGCCTGAAATCATCCGCTAGCTCAGAAAGTATCACATCATCGGGAACCGGAGGTGGCAATTTGGCCGCATATAACTGGGGTGCATCGGGTCATAAACATCAAAGGAGTTATTGGATAAAAATAAAAAAAARGCCGCACCTGGAACATGACAGCAATCATCTCTTGTCCAGTCCATGGCCGTCGACCACCCCACATCTCAAGCACGACACAGCCCACGCTCCATATATCAATCTTGAAATTATAGCCCTTCTTCTGCGTGTTGATGACTTCGGGTGCCATCCAGAAGACAGTGCCTTGCATAGCTGTAAATGCGCCTCCGTATATGTCGTCCGTCCTCTTAGATATGCCAAAATCGGAGATTTTGCAGATTCCCGACATCTCAACAAGAATATTATCCGCCTTGAGATCCTGAAATGTACGATTAGCATGGCGGAGAGAAAGCGGGGGAAACAGTTGTCTTACTCGGTGTAATATTCCCTTGGAGTGAAGGTACTCCAAACCACTGAGAATCTGGCCGGTGAAAGACCGGGTTACATCTTCTGAGAATTTGCCGTGCTTGTACAGCCAGCTACTGATGGAGCCGCCAGGGACATATTCAAGGAAACTGCGAAGAAGTGAGCGCTAGCAACGGGTGAAGCTCCAGAAACGACGTACATGCTCAAATTGGTTGGAGTTTCTTCGAATCCGAGATACTGCACAATGTGAGGGTGATCGAGGTCCTTCAACGTCTCGCTCTCCATTTTCAAGGCTTGAACGACGGTGGCTTGCCGATCATCACTCTTATCACTTGGAGTTTGGGGCAGTTCCACTTGCTTCACAGCGATCATCTCTCCGGTAGTGGCATTGAGAGCCAGGTACACCCGTCCGTACGTGCCCTTGCCAATCAGCTCACCACGCACCCATTTGAAGGTAGCTGCAAAGAAACATTAACACCAAGAAAGAATTTGATAGAGAACAACAATTGCTTACTTGGTCCGCCTGAGGGAGATTCTGGGATCGTGCCCGGCGGGGTACCCTTCATTTGCGTTGTATCCACCTCTTCCAACCGGCTTCCCCATAGCTTCGTATTGCGCTTCCGCAGCATTGCATTGTTGTTGTTATAAGCGATGTCGACCTTCGACGATCTGTCAGAAATCCGCCTCTTGTGCTCTTCTGCTACGATACGAATACTCTTCTTCGTGTTCCGCAATCGTGCCCGCTCCTGTTGAATCTGTGTTGCCATGGCTGCAGGAGTAGCTGAAGGTGGAGGGGGCAATGGCTGGACAGGCTCGGGATTCGTTGGTGAATTGCCGCCTGAATTGGCTTCGATGACAGGTTTGTCGAGATCATGTTCTGGGAAGAAGTCTTCCAATCGCTCATAGACATCCTCAGGTGGTGGTCGGGGAGTCCAATGACTGTTATTCCGGTCGTCAGCAAAGGTGCTCGCACGATGGTTGGGATCGACGGGTGGTCGGGGAGGAGCCGGTCTGGGTTGGGCGACAACAGGTCGAAGCAATGGAGCAGGCTGGTCAGGCTTTTCTGACCGTTCTGACCGTACCGAGAGCTCAGAGGCAAGGTTGTTGGTTTGCAAAGGTGTCAACTCGGGTCTTGTAAATGAAGATCGCTTCAAGGGCACCTTCCAAGTACCACCATCCCCTTCATCGTCTGACATATCGTTAACTGCCATGATAATGTCTGTCACTCCATTTTGGGTGACCGGCGGCGACGTCAGGAAATGGTCCAACTTATCCCTGGACATCATGGCATTAACACCCTTGATTAAATCGTCAAGATTGGCATTATCATTTGGCCGCATTGTCAACTCCGATTGTCGACCCATCGTCGGAATGTACGTTCCGGTATCGGTTCCTGGCGACGGTGGTTCGATGACAAGTGGTGTCTTCTCCGAAGAGGCGTACTTCGGACTTGAGGGGCTAATGGGAGTGGTGCAAGGGGGAGACGACGTTGACGTCTCTTGACCACTGTGGATGTCCGAAGATCGATCAGAGCGGTCGCTGTGAGGGGGCAATGGACGAGGGCCAGTGATTCCAGACGACCGACTAGGAGACACAGCTCTTGGAGACCGAGCCGATTCGCCGGAAGTAAGGGTAGGACCGTACGTCGGTGACTGATAGGGACGTGTGCGGTAGGTGGGAGACGTAACAGGACTATCTGCAGCAGATTGAGGACGTGGGTAGGGTTCCGTGGTATTGGATGTCGCGGTGGAAGACGGGGGATAAGCAGTCGATCGAGAAGTGTATTGTTGAGTATGAGAAATGGAAATGTTGCTTCCAGTGCCATAAGTACCGTAGTCAGAAGTAGATGGATGTGGGGAACCTTGAACTGGGAGTGGTCGGAAAGGCCGGGAAGGTTCATATGATTTTGGAATTCCAATTGCAGACATATTGCTCGGTTGGTAGCCTGCTGGCTGCTCTCGTGGTCGCGGGGGTGGGAAAGGAGGCGCAGGCTGGGCACGACGAGAGTATCCTGACTGGCGAAGGTTGTCCATGCTTTTGGTCATATTCTTGCTGAGATTCTTCGAACTGGAGGCCCCAGGAGAGGGAGCAGAAGGTTTGCGGGTAGTGTCTTCGCCTTTCCATGCCACCAAAACGCTCATAGGAAGCGCTTTATTTGCAGGGCGAGTGGTCGTCGAGCGGGAGTCAGTCCCAGAAGTGGACACCGACGGAGATGCTTGTTTGGGCGGATTCATGGGTGAGGCTCGGGGATAATAGCCTCGAGACGTCGCTCCGGCTCGTGGTGAACGACTGAGGGTTGTCGGCGAAGTCCTGGGAGGATTGGGAGGATCGCGAATTTGAGGAGCATGTTCTGTAATATCAGATGACACAACCACCCAGGAGTCACGACTCGATCCAGAAGTGTCATCGTCGGCAACCGAACGTTTGCGTCGAGGATGAGCATCCCGTGAGTGTTCGTGCCTAAGCCTTGAGAGTGACATGGTCGGGACCTCTTTGTTGCTGTTATTGCGCCATTGGTGAGTTAAGGCGTCCATCTGAGCCTCGGAACCTTTCAACGCCGTCTCTCGTTCTGCACCCGCATCCGAACCCGAGCGATGGTGGGTTCTCTGTGAAGAAACGACAGTTGGTTCATCGGACGTTTCTGGCCAGCGAGGGGATGTAGGTATAGGGGGCGGCGGCCCAGGATATGGCTGAACAAAGCCATTCTTGTCGATGAATGTTGGTCTGGGTCCTGTGGGTAGCGAATTTTGCAAGGGGGGGNTCGTTCACCAGGGTTAGTGGGAGGAGTAGGTGGCTTGGAGACGGGAGAAGGGGGTTGATTGTGGTGACCAGCAGGCGTGGGCAAAAGCTGACCATTGGCCCACCTCCTTGGCGAAGGAGGTGATGAAACCTGATTAGATATAAATTGCCTTTGAGGATGTTGGCGAAGCGTTGAACGATGTGTTCCTTCAGGGTTGTCCAAATCCGCGTCGTACCCCATTTCGGCAGACGGCTCTTCGACTGACAGACCGGTCGACACACTTCCTTGCCTAGATCGGGAGTGAGAGTGGCGCTTCACAGGGCGCAATGGACCAAAGACAGAGGACGACGGAAAGCCGTGATCAAGGGAGGCCTGTGAGGCATGGGATAGCGGCGATGGCGTGGCATGAGACGGTGGTGAGAAATGTTGAGGAAGTTGGGAATGTTGAGGGGGTGGTGGGATGAACTGCGGCGGTTGTTCGTGGCCTTTGCTCGGATAACGGGTGACAAAGAATTTAACGGTACCTCTCTCATCCCCGTCATGCCGCACCAGCTCGTACAGTTGCTCGTCTGAAAGAGGCGCACCCATCACAAAAGACCCAATTTCCGTGCGATAGATATAACCTTGATCGTCACCTGAAATCTTGGCCTGAATCAAGGGTCAGAGTCAAGCGATGGGAAAGCGGGAGTCATAAACTACCTTGGAGAATATTTGTTTCCTGATACCTGCCCCGTCTCTCACACCACTGACATCAACAATGCTGAAGCGGTCGGGGTCAGAATCTGTCCTAACGCAAACAACGACGCCATCGAGCGGGAGCTGAGAGGGAAGGGAGGTTGGCGGCGTGTAGCTCGAAGAAGGAACATGCGGGTCTGGAGCGGACACGACAGGAGACTAGACAATGCCTGAGTATCAAGCAGCAAGCAAATGGGGCTGAAACAAAGCTTACTGTTCTCGGGCGACGAGAAGAGTTGTCAACCGGGGTTCTTGGATGTGAACGAGTGAACGACTTGATTTGATTCATGAACTTGCCCGTACGCGAGGTAGATGACATGTTGGAGTCGTTCGCACATCGATCACCGTAGACTATCGACTCTTGAGATTGGTGAGATGGCTTTATCGGTACAGACGGGCTCGATGAGAGCGTCAGTGTTGAACCTGGGGTTGCTGGTGGCGGGGTCGACTCATCGGCGGCCTGGGAGCTAGCGCTGGAGGGAGAGGAAAGGGATGGATGGCTATTGGTGTCCTGGGCGTAGTGGGAAGAAAAATCCGTGGTGAGAGAGGGTGGATGGTTGGCGTTGTGGACCGCAGACTGTGGCTGATAAAGTGGGTAATGGGAGCTGAAACGGACCCTGTCGTCCTCGCTGTCGCCGTCTGACTCTGAGCCCCTGTTGGCGACAAAGTACTTGTGCTTGCGCCTGCCGGTCCTCTCGTCTGCCATGGACACAGCAACAGGTCGGGAGCGCCTGGTTGGTGGATGAGAGGGCGTGGTCCGTGCCCGGCGATGGTGGCCGCTGCGGTGTGGTGGTGGGGAGGAAGAAAGGGAGAACGAGCCGGGCCCTGAAGAACAGAACCTGACAGCCGTTGGGGCAGACCGACAGCGTCGACGAAGAGGCGAAGGAAAACACAAGTTTCAAGGGAAGCCCAGGCCGTGCTGACTAAGAGTCCACCCATTCAGGAATTCACAAAAGAACACTCCAACAGAAAACACGTTGCCTCAATAATAATCCACTAGTAATACATACAGGTCCATGGAGAAATAATACGAAATATCCTACTACAGCTCGAGAACGTGGCTCTCTAGCTCCCCTCCGCCATTTGCAGCTGCTAGCGCGTCAGCATCGTCTCCCCGTCCCAGAGTGCACATGGATATGTACCTTCGGAAAATCTGCCTTCTCCTCCAACAGGCTCTCGCCCCAGCACAGGAGCTTCAGCAGCCCCACCAGCTTCACCTCTTTGCCCTGGCTCAGACTGTCGAGGATCGCCGCGTTCACCTCGCCTGCCGTCTTCATGCGCTGTGCAGGGGACAGCAGGTCCGCGATCGCAGGCGGTGCATTCGCCGCATTGTCAAATGCAAGAAGCGACATCGTGCGCTCCAATTCGGCCAGAAACTCTGGCGACTCTTCGCCTCGGGGTGCTAGCTCTTCCTGCGCAAACTGCAAGGCGTCGCCAATACGTCCCGCCCTGATATATTCAATTAGCTTCTGCTGCTGAAGTCGAAAATACAGTCCTGCATTCGTATCCAGAATCTGCAGAGTTTGAGAACCATGAGTATCATGTTTACGCGACGGCAACGAACAAAAAGAATGAAATCATATTGAAGACTGAAGTTTTGTGTTTGATTCTCATCAGCAGCCCGAGGGCTTAAGAGTGGTGCATGAAACAGTTTAATCCTCTAGAGGGGAAGGGACCACGCGACTTACCTCGGGGTTCAGATCATTGACCCTAGTGATCGCGTCCTCGACGTCACCCCTTTGAAGAGCCTCGCGGATAACCATTCTACTCTCGATGCTCTCAAAGTCAACGGTCGGCGCAAGGTTAGCCTCCTGACTGAATTCTTCTGCTGCTGATTTGTACCCTTCGATCACAAGGTAATCCATAATCAGCCGGTTCAGATCCCTGCTGGGCAAGAATGTCGTTAGCAAGGTCAACGTCGAGGAGATAGAAGAGGGGTCAAGAGTTCAGATAATACATGCAATTTTTGGGCTCATCAGCGGATATAATTTCAGAGAGATTCCCATTTGTGTTGCTCATCTTGAAGGGAAGGGGGAAAGCTTGACCACTCACTCTTTCGAGATCTGGACCTCATGGAGGCGTTTATCCCATTCCTCTTTGCGTATTGTGGTTTTTGCTGGCTAAACAGAATCGCGAGAAATGAGTATTTGGGGTTCAACCCAGAGGGGACGGAAGAGACTAACCATCGGAAGACGAAAAAACGACGCTGCAGCGAATTTAAGGGTCCGCTAGATTGGTTTAGGGCAGGTTATAAATTTTACTCACGCTCTCTGGCCACTCCAAGTTGAGTAAAGTCAACGTTCTGATATATAGTGAATGGCTTGGAACTGAATCGAAAGAACATTCACCAAAGTACGAATAAAACGAACTGACACAATTAACATGACATACGAGCGCTCTCTCTAGAGTGCGCAGTACTCTGATAAACTAGTACGGGCCGAGATAAGGGACGTCACGGTGAAGTGACGACACAAAAAGACGCCATGCATCCTCATGTCTACTGGCCTAACCCCCAAGTGCAAAATCCTTCACAAAACGGATGCCATTTTGCCTTTCCCAATCTTCCTGCCAAGCATTCACCCGATACATGAGGTCCGACCACTGCTCCTCTGTTTCCACTCCCTTCACCCACGTCTCTGCCTCGCCCAAGGCCACGATGCGGTTCCAGCCTCGTTTGAGATAATCGTATGTGAACACCCGCCTTCTCCATTCTTCGACGTACTTGTGACCGTTGTCCGGTATCACTTTCTAAAGTGTGGGGCAGCAGTTAATAAAAGTAGACGATCACATCGGCGAAGCAGAATAAATGAGAGAAGACAATGCAAAGGTGAAAAACGAGGCTTAGCGCCGGAGACAAGGATGCAAACTCCGAACTGCCGTCACAAAGTGACGATGTACACGTACCTTTTGCTTGAGAAACTCGACGAGCTCGTCCTGATAGTCGTTTGACACCTCCCTGGTAGGGAGCATGGCATGACCGATCACATAGGGGTCCAATCCTTGTCTTCTGATCTCTTCTTCGCGTTCAGCCAGTTCCCGTAAGAGTTCATTCCTAGGTGGCAAAATCGTCGGGTTCGCAATGGCCTGGGCCGCAAACAACCCCTGCGCGAAATCAGAGGGGCAGTTGGCAATTCTGGTAGGAAGCCCGATAAACGCCAGAGCGTTAACGGGGTATTCGGGGCTGAGCGAAAATATGTGTTGATGTAAAGGGAAGATGTATTGGAGATTCGTCACCAAAGTCCCTCCGCGGCTAGAACTGCTAGAGTTCGAACGGGCAGAAGGGTCGACGGTGAGGAGACCCGCCGACTCCAAGAATGGCTTCCGTTGTTCATATCCCGTCGCAAGAAGAACGCTATCAACGTCTGTCACCTCCGTGCCGTCAACAAACTTGATACCGTCCCTTGTGAAATGCGAAACCTCTGGCTTGATAACCACGTTCTCGCTCCCTGGTGGAAGGTCAACATCGTGCCTCACAGAAACATAGGTCTACCACAAAATAAAAAGGTTCGTGAAATCGTTCCTGGTCCGTAATTGAGAAGACGCACTCGCCGAGAGTATTGTACGGTCTGGACTGCTGCATCTTGACCACTGGCCCCAGCCCCAATGATGAGTAAGGTGCGGTTCTCGTAACGTTCTGGTTCCCGATAATACACTGAATGCAAAATCTCCCTCGGGAAAAGTCTATCCTTTCCAGAAGCAAGCCATTTCTCCTGGCCACTCCAAGACAGAATCCGCGGTATATGGTTATTGCCCGAAGCAACAATTAAGTGGTCTGCTGTTGCCTGGAGTGTTCGATTTAGGTGGTCGACGACGGTGATATTCCAGAACCCTTCCTCGGAGTTCCCAACCCATTTGGTCGAAAGGACGGTATGGTGAAATTTAATGTAAGGAAGCAAGTTGTGGTGCTTCGCATAACCCTCGTGGTATGCTTGAATGTGCTCGTGACTCGGATATAATGGGCTTTCTGGCGGAAAGGGGAATTGTGGATAGGTCATAAATGGAACAGGCGTGTTGGTACGAAGTCTTGGATAAAGAGGAGTATAAGGGATGTTTGGGGGAGATACAGGCCGTGGATCGGGGAGCCTGCATGAAATAGTGCATGTAGTTTGGGAAGTTCCGACTAGCGAGTGTACGCACCATATCCCGCCAACATCCCCGCACTGTTCATAAAGACTTATGTTCCAGCTGTTCCTGAGTTCATCGGGCAAACCCAGAAGAACTTTCAAGGTTGCAAGGCCAGCACTCCCAGCTCCTATGATGGCGATAGACTTTGAGTCCTGACTCGGAGGTAGGGTTGGAATGTCATAAAAGGGGGTCAGTCCAAGGAAGTGGAAGGAGGCCCAAATCAACTGGCGGAGTGTCATCATGTTCCACGGTAAAACGACTCCGGGTTACCTTTATATTAGCAAGCTTAGCTCTATACACGGCCTAGACAGTGGAAATACGGCCGCTATCTTTGGTGTAATACAATCTGAATATGGCGTGCTCGGAGACTTCTCGAGATTTATTTGGGACTTTGATGTTAAGTAGCCCCTAGTATAGCACCAGCAGCTTCCTGAAATATCGTGCCGCGCCTAGGTTACGATGACAAAAGGTGAGTTGTGCGTACTGTAAGCCAAATCACGCCTTAGATACTATTCCTCCAGACTTGATCATGCTGAAGAATTCGTCCTTGTCGACGGCGGCTTCGGGGTAGATATGTCAGCGCAAAGCCGAAGGGTTGACGGAAACTACTCACTTTCTTTTCCCCTGCCAATAATGTTATCTTTTTTCTTCCCCTTCTTCTTCCCCTTGGCCTCGACAATTGGAGCAGATAATCGAGGTTTACCGGAGCCTCTTTCCCCTTTGGCCTCTTCGGCTGCAGCAGCCACGGTTGCTTGGGATTGCTGAATAGCATTGAAAAGTTTCACAACTGGAAAAACGTTAGAGATAGGCGCGTCTATGAGATGAGCGCGTATCGTACCTCCGCGCTGAGCGACCTTACGCAGTGCTCGCTCACTCTCGCCACCCCAGCCACCAATGGGATCTTTGATCCTCCGCTTATCCTCCTTCTCCTTCTTTTCTATCTGAAGGACCTTTTTCGCCTTGAGCTCCAGTTTTTGATCATTATGTTTTCGTGCAATTGAAGGTTTTAGAGAGAGCGGAGCAGCGGATGGAACATCGGTGCTGAGCAACGACTGGAGGGCTGCACCAAATGTAGAAGCACCAGTCGCCCTTATTTTTCGTTTAGAGGTCTTCTTCGACTTTTTTTCGTTTGAGTCCCTCCAACTCGTCCTCGGTGTCTATCGAGCTATTGTCCTCGTCGCCGTCGGACGGCGACTGTTCTGAAGATTCCGCTTCAGACCCCCCATCGAGCCCAGATTCGTCCGCCGAGTCGTGGGCTTCTTCCTCTTCGTCGTCTGAGAGTTTTCTGCGTTTTGTGGGGGGCATGAGTAAACCAAGATGAGTGTGGGGAGACAAAATTACTGCAGCCAGCCAATCTGTAGGACATTGATCGCCGAGTCAAAATCCATCATTTCGTCCTCAAGGCTTATTTCCTCCTCGTCTGCGGGCTCGGACTCTCCTCACTCTCCGTACTCGACGGCACAGGGTCGTTTTCTCTGGGGGCCTTACGAAGTCGCTTCCGTGACACGTATTAGACTGGGAAGCCCGTCGTCGTCGTCTTGATCACAACACGGGGGTTAGCCTCACGACGGCCTGATTCTCCTTCAACCGTGACGCTCGTCTTCCATGAACTTCGACCCGGAACCCGACTTGCATCCTCTATACCCTACAGTAGCGCAGATATCCAACCTCATAGCATCACAATCTGGGCTCGATCCGGCACAGAAGGAAGAACTCGTCAAGCACTGTCTCAAGCGGGCCAGCTTATTTGGGGATTTGGCCCTTGCACAATATCTCCTCTCCGACTCGACTGCGCAAACCTATGTGGATCTGAGCGTCAAGGACGAGGATGGAGTTGGACTGGTCAGTCTCACCATCCATGGCTTCGGAGGTGATCTCGATCGCGACATTGAGAGAGAGGAATGCGTCCGGTTCCTGGTCACCCAGGGCGCGGACCTCAGTCCAGATCAAGGTTCGCGCGAATCCACATTCCTTCACACTGTCTGTACTCATTTTTTGACTTAGCTGGATGGTCTCCGTTGCACCATGCTGCCTTGTTCGCCCCGCCGACGCTGGTCTCGTACCTCATGACCCATGGATGTTCTCCTTTCGAGGTTACGCAACGAAACCTAACCCCACTGGACATCATCACCGCTCATTCGATACTACCAGGAAGGGATGATGTTGCGCTACTACTTGAAGAGGCGATGAGGGGAGAGGGTTGGACAGGCGGCAGAGTGGAACAGAAACGCCGGTCTCACGACAGGCTTGCCAAACGCAAGGGAAAGCAAAGGGCTATCCGAGAAGACGTCAGTAAAGTGTTGGGTCTCAATCCCAGATGGTGTGAAGGAGATGATAGCGATTCCGACTCGGATTCGGACTGCGACGACGATTCAGGGGAAGATGTTTTTGTCAGTATAACCTTCTTAATCTTTCGTCTCTTTTCTGAAGTTCGGAAAGACCCCACCTGCAGACTATGCCTCAATGCTGGTTTTTAATCCAATAGCTCTCCCTCAGATTCTTGACACCCTCATCACGAATTATCCGGTATCTCTCAAGGACGTGACTCCTGCAAACACACTATATTTGCTCTCCCGGTTTGCCTGTTTGATGTGTGATCATACCTGGCTGGAGGATCTCATTATTGGTGCCGCAGACACTATTGAAGATGCTTTCTTTGTAGGTTCAATTGTTGAATATCGAATGTCTGCTGATGGGTATCATTACACCAGAACAACGCAGATGATTTGACCAATTTGATCTTTTGGCTGCACAACACGTCCATCTGGCTCCATTTAATGCAATCCGACAGTTCTATGAGTGAAGCTTGCGAAATGCTGGGCTCTTTTGAGCTCATAGAAGAAGTTATCAACTCTGTCTACGGTGAGGGTTGACGTATGCAACTACAATACAGACATTGACGAGCGATTACAGTGTTTGTCATTCGATTTGCCGAACGTCGAATCGACCAGCTTTTAGATTCCTCTATACTCGACTATGCACCTCAGGGATCGGAGTCGGAGAAAGTCCAATTCGAATCAGAATGGAGCTTTCTACGCCCCTTTGTGAAGAAAAAGGCGCCCCCATCCATTAGCCTCGGCACTCCACCGGGACACAGAAACAACCTGCTATCAGTCGACCCATCGACAGCCCGTCCTTCTACTGGACAGCGAAGTCATCTCTCCCCGTTCTCTCTGAAATTCTCACCGCTAAAGCAAACAATCGCCCGAGCTCATGCAGCTTCGACAGGTACACCAATACAGCCTGTCTTTTCGGAGTCATCCGCGAAGCCTTCACCCTACGAACTCACGACCTTCCTCACTGCGCTACAAACACTGCTTGTTTTCGCTGATATCAACCCCATATTCACAACCCAACTATGGTCGCAGGTCTTCTACTGGACATCGTGTAAGTATCTTAAGCCTATGAAATTGAATCTCACCACAACTTTTTGCAGGCGAGATTTTCAACCGTGTTATCACGCGAAAGAAATACCTCTGTCGGTGAGGCGTACTCATCATCAACTGTAGTACCCAGCTCATCGCTTGTGTTCTGCATCCTCAGGTCGAGGGCAGTCCAGATAAATGCCAACCTGTCAGTGATTGAAGAATGGGCTCACGAGCTACACATCCCAGCTGGTGTGCTGTCACATTTCGCTCCTGTAAAGGACCTCTTGAGTTGGCTCCAGGTAGGCTGGGTTTCCGTTCAGTTTCAATTGTTGACGTTGACCTCGTTCGAATTTACAGTGCCTCTCCTCCATCGGCGATTTTGCAGATCTAGTTTCAGTGATACAGTCATTCAAATCGTTGAATCCATTGCAAGTAAGAGGATTGGTTGCTTCGGTTTAGCTTGTATACCAAGCGGGACTTTTGCAGATGCGGCGAGCCGTTCGCGACTACAAGTACGAGGTCAACGAAAGTCGTATGACAGAGGAATGCGTGCAGTACATTACCCAACTACACAAGGATTGGGAAAGGCAACGCGTCAAGCTCGGTGTGGAAGCCCTACGTAAAGAGGTAAAGTGCTCTTTTTCCTCCCTCAGTACGTGAGTCTCGCTGACAACGGTCACTACAGATTTCTGAAAGAGATCGAGAACGAGATGACAGCTCTTCCACTATGCTAAGTGGCTCAGTCAATGGCGATGACCGAGCCTCAGTGCTCTCTGCCACTTCTGTGGAAACTACAACCAATCGCCAGAGTATCGACCTTCTCATGGATAAATCTCAAGAAGCAGCTACTTGGGAACCTCCCAAGCCTCCTCAAGTTCTAGGAGAGCTAGTTGATTCCCGATACATGCTCCCACTTCTCTTTCCCTCGGATCCCCGGTTCCTCGCGGCCCTGCCTAGCAGATCATTCTTGGAGACCGGCTACGCCAGCCAGCCGCAGAGCGCCGCGATTTCGCCCTCACCATCTACACATGGGAGTATGGATCTAGGAAAGCCAGTTCCGCTCCAGTGGCGTTCCCGCCACCGGAAAATACGGGAGGTTGGAGCCGGAGTGCTACAATGGGTGGATGGTGCACATTCCGCCTCCCGATGGTCGAGACCTCTCTACCAGACCTTTGGGGCTGAAGAAGACGAGGAGCCTCATCCTGATGACGTGGACGAGGAGGGAGACGAACAGGAAGGGACTGAGGCTAACGCCGAAGACCCGGACGTGACGTTGAGGATTGCTACGCAGCTAACCCCGTTCACTCGGAAGCCTTCCATCCGAAGAGCGCGTCCCAGCCTAGGAGATGTCACCCCGATCGAAACATCGTTTAGTGGAAAACCCTGAGGTTGTTTGATAGAGATATATTTCGGACATTCTCGCAAATTTCGTTCATCCATGTAAATTTACTATCTGTCTTAACATTGCTCCGCATAAATATTACCGTAGGGATATTCAGCCTGTCCGGTTGGGATCTTGAATCACAAGTGGAGCGCACAGTGTCTCTCCCCATCCCCTAGCTGTAGAATTTCCTATTGCTATCTTTCCGATGCTTTCAATCTCGTTGTTTACCCGTTATACTACTAGAATTTAGAAAGTTGACATTTGGAATGGCGAGTAACGAGCGGTTACATTGGATATGTCAACATCAAGGTATATAAGGAAGGTCTAGGGGTAATAGGTTAGTGTCTGGTTCCTAATACCGACGTCCAAAGGAGTGTAGGTTAAAAGGAGTGCTAGTAAATGTTCGCGCCCAACGTAATTTATTATCCGAGTGCGATGTGGTTATGGTGTAAGAGAGAGAGGGTAAACGTAAAACGCAAGCAATAAACGATGAACATGGTCAAGAGTCTGTGAATTCGCTCAGTTCTCAGAATCGCGACAAGAAAACACCGAAGGCGAAGCCGGATACACCAACTATCAACGTGGTGGCCACCAAGGATTCGAAGGGGGATTGGCGAATACTGTTGCTACTCTTGGTGGCATCACCCGCGCTGGTTGAGGCACTTGATCCACTGGCAGTGGTCTTGTTCGTTTCGATATAGGCATCACCAATCTCCATACCAAGGCAAGAGACAACAGGTTGGATCTTGAAAGGCGGGTTGTGGGCCAATGCATCGGGGAGTATGTAGCCGGTGGCCACTTCGACTGATTCCTGGAAGAGATCATGTTCCAAGACGATGAAGCCGTGGTCCAAGGCGGAAGCCGAGGCCAAGATAGTCTGCCAGTTCTGAAGAACCTTTTGCACCGGAGTGACGCCATTGTGAATGTTGAAGTCTGCAGTAATGAAGAAAGGTGAGAATAAACGTAATGAAGGAGCAGATGGGAACTTGCCATCGGTGTCAAAGGTAGAGGTTGCGCTGGTGCGAGTCCAGATAACGGGTGTCATTCCCATTGCAAGGGAAATTGCGCGCACACGGTTGCTAGGATTTATTCAGTTAGGGCTCAGATCGGAAGTGGCGAGCTGTTGAATCGACCTACTCAATGTCTCCGAACGGAGGTCGCATCATATTGGGGGTAATACCGAGGATATCCTTGATCACCTTCTTCGTCCATCCCAGCTCGGCAATAATCTCGTCGTTGGTTAGCGTGGTCAGAGGCTGGTGACTCCAGGTGTGTACGGCAATCTGGTGTTGTCCCAAGTACTCCGCTTGAAGCAGTGATGGGAACTGGATTGCACGAGAGCCAACGACAAAAAAGGTGGATTTGAGGTCCTTCTCATCCAAGTACTGCAGCAGATTCGGCGTGTAATACCCGGGACCGTCGTCGTAGGTAAGTCCCCACGAATTTTTGTCAGGGCATTGTGTGATATCTTTGTCGGTCACGCAGCCAGTGCAAGACCACCAGCAACGAGAGGGGTCGGTCGCAATTGCCGTATTGTTAACGCAACCACCTGAGAATTGAGTAAATGAGAGGTTCTTTGTAAATAAGACGATAGATCTGACCGGGATTGGTAGGCTGGAAGTCGGGTATACTGATGCCCGAGTTTGCCACATCTTGCTTCCATTGCTGAACTTCAGCTGAATCGAGCGGAGGTATCCTGTCCATCGTAGGATAGTTTGTGGGCTGAATAGTGTTGACTGCAGTATAGGAGTAGCTGGAGTCAAATTAACTAGTCTCGCCTGATGAGGTAGACTGACCATTTGGGAGCGAAGGCGCGCCAGAGATAAACGTCGGAGAGGCACCTGCCGCTGGAGTTGAGGACAACGGCAGCGTGGGTGAACTGGCCTGGTTAGCTGTGATAATCGAGAGCGGGACCGCAGTAGGGTTGGTCGCTGCGAGGGAAAAGGTGTAGACTGCGGTATCAACGGTCGATGTAGGGGCCACTGTACCAGTGCCCGAGGCACCAGACACGCTAGATGTCGGCAGCGTCACAGGCGAGGTCGAGGTGGAGGCGGACGGGGCATCTTGACGAGCATGGTGCTGAGCACGGCGCAGCGGGCTGTAATGCTCCCCAGCGTTCTGGCCGACTACAAGGGCGACGGGAGTCAGGACGGCGACGACGGACGGGATGAGCGACTTCATCACGAGAAGAAGAGAGAGAGAAGAGGAAAATAGAGCACAAAATTGCCTTTCGGCCTGCAATCGACGTTTATAAGGTGGGCTAAAAATAACCGGTGGCCAGTCCGCGGCATGGCATGGCACGCTCCGCTCCTCCAAATTAGAACGGCGATGACGACGATTCGTGGGCAATCCAAGTATTATTAGACAGAGTGACAGCGAGAGAAATGAATATACAACACCCCGAAATCTAGCACAAGGGATATTCAGGAAACGATTACACCTTTCGCTTCTTTGGTCTGGGCTTTTCGAGGTCAATTTCTTCTTCATCCTCGTCATCTTCCTCGTCCTCTTCTTCAGAGTCGGCTTCGGAGCCCTCAACTTCGCCCATGAAATAATCAATCGCGCGGGGGAAGATTTCTTCGGCAATGATTTCGCCAATCTGTCGTCACAAAATTAGCGCGGCCAAAAAAAAGATATCGGATGCGTGCCGACTCACGTTGAAGGGATCCGACTTTTCTTCGAAGAAGTTGAAGAAACTGCCGCTCTCGGCAGGGATATCATCGTCGTCCTCATCTTTGACACGAGGGTAGAGTTGGGTCAATGCGTGTGCGGGGTCCTTCCAGTTAATTTTGATGGTCTGGGGATGGTCGTTAACAAGCTGTCCGCGTACGTAAACGAATAGCTTACAGAGGGTTCGATGTGGGCCTCCCAGTCGAACTCGAGCATGGCATCACTGATGCCATTTTCATCAGGCTTATGGAGGTGGGCTTGAGCTTCCTCCAGCTTGGGTGGAACGTGTTTGAATTCCTTGGTCAATACCTTCTCGGTGAAGAATGGGTTCTCCTTGAACGTCTGCAAACCGCGCCCAATCAGTACAGCGGTCTCCAGAATACAAGGGAAGTGACGCACGAATTCAATGGTGAACGCGCGGTGTTCATTGGGATCTCTGGTCACCCAGACATCTTCGAGATAGCTCAGAGCCGTCTGATCGGACCTGTGCTGGGCATGCACTAGGATAACATCGTGGTGCATCAAGGCAACAGGCCAAAAGTTTGAGATTCCCTTGGTTATCTCCCGACGCTTCTGGTATGAAGACGCATATTTTGGTACAGCAATACGCTCTGGGACAGAATAAACAATCCTTCTCTCCATAAATTACATTGAGAACCTGACACGCACCCAGGTGTAGATCGAGCTTCGTGATTTCGCGTCGGATATCTGTGAGCTTTTCCGCGTCTTGCTCAGTCAGATTAGCCGTAAGCGGCTTTTGCTCCTCAGCCCCAGGAGATGCGCGTTTGACCATAGTGTCTGGCCTTTGAGGTGAATGGTCCGAGAAAGGGAAAACGACCCAGTCAAGGTCGTGGAGATGGTCAAGAGTGAGGAAGAAGGGAAACAGATCTGGGAAGCGTTCAATTTTTTTTGACACAAAGTTGCAACTCCGCGAATTTGTCAGAGTGGCAAAAGGTTCCGTATGCTGTTGAACGTTGAACAACCGCCACAACCGACCTTTCGGGAGAAAAAACGAACCATAATGTATGCAAACCAGAAACTACCAGTAATGAATTAAATAAGACTAGATCTAATGCACATGTAGCAGCGCTGCGAACAACCCAGAAACTATTCAATCCTTCTTCAGCGTTCCCAGCTCCACCTCCTCCGTGACAGAGTGCCCGCGCCGGTGTTTTCCAGCACCTAACCATTTCTGCTTGTGCACATCCAAGTGAGCAGTTGCTTTCAGACCCATTCCATTGCGTGCTGAACGGTAACCTGGGCCATCGTAGTAAATGATGTTCGTGAGGGGGTTCAACCGGGGCCACGCGACGTATTGAACTCCGTGAATGATCATGAACGTCAACGCAGCAGCGAGAATGATGAACCACAACAGGAAATAATACATCAGCGAGTAGTCTGTGCACACCGTCTAGTCAGGTTTCATGAGAAAAGCAAAAGCGAAGGCATCCTTACCGGAGGTGCGAGGAAGGGTCAGCCCAGCGCAAATCATGAACAACGAGAACGAGGCAGCAGCAGGGACCTTAGCAGCAGCATTAAGTACCGTACTCATGGCAAGTAAGAAACGTAAGAAACATACCGATCTGATTATAACGGGGCGAGCGTCAGCGACCAGGAACATCGAGGCAGCAGGATTCTTTCTAGGAATCCAAGCTCCAGTGATCAAGTCAAAGGCATCCTGTTTGGTTCCATCGAGAAAGGTATTCTTTAGGTAACGAGTGACAGACTTGACACCATCCTCGAGCAATCCCTTGTGCGTCCGTTTGTTCGTCCTGGTGAAATCGGATTTCAGGGCTCCAGATCCAGCATACGCCGCCGAGATGGCGTCCGCGTGTTCAGCCCACACTGAGATATCGAGATCAGCCTGGCTTTCTCTCATGAAGAAGAACGATAAGACTCACTTTCTCTGAATTCCTTGCTCAGAGTCTCAAAGTCATCGACACCCGCACCCGGACTAAGGACTCCGGCCTCGATGAGCTGCTTGTTGAGTGTCCACTTTGCGATGGTGGCCTGTACAACATTGGTACGGTCCAGGTTATCCATGCAGTTGGTTCGGACGATGCCTTTCTGGAGCCGAGAAGGTGCAGAATCCGAAGAGTGTTGAGTGAAGTACCTTACCAACCTAGTCAGTCATCGCAATGCATCGATAACAACTAACTCACCCATTGTTATCGAGGTCATCCTGGATTTTGTCTACCAAAAGGCTGATTCGATCCCAGCGCATCTTCCGACATTCATTGTGGAAATCGAAATACTCATACTTCACATCCGGAAGTTCCAGCTGAGCCATATGGCGTTCATAGGCGTCCTTGACAGGTTTTTCGTGGCCCTTCTGGTTGATCAGATTGACCAAAGTGACAGCACCGTAGGTCGAAGTCTGCTTCTTAAGATGCCCTATCAAGGCCTCTTGCTGCATAGCCAATATCAGCAAAGTGACGGAGATGCAGAGTGGGTCAAGACCAACCGTGTTGTCTAATTCCATAATTTGGAGATCAGGTTTATACCGCAAGGTGTTCAGCTCCGACCAGAACAACGGTATACTCCCGCGAATTTGCACAAAGCTGAATTTACTCGAGTAATTAGATTCAGGATTGAACCCGTTGCTTAGTCCCGAAGGGCCTTCGATGAGGAGGATCTGTTCCGTCTCGTTGAAGTTCGCAACGTTGCCGTCGTTATCGACGCCACGGCGGAAGTAACGAGTGCCAGCTCGGTAGCGAGAACGCCGGCTGATGAGGCAAAGTTGCATTTGGCGGCCATGGAGGAAGATAGGTCGGAGGTCAAAGGTCCCATACAGAATGGGAAGGATATAAGGCCCCCACTTAATTTCGGGTAAGGCTGTGCCACATACAGCAAACCGGAGTACTCACAGAGGAGGTTTCGTTGGACGAGGTGGCAGACTCTATGAGTCGAGTTTGGAGGAACCTGTTCCAGAAGAAGCGGTCGTCCGCCTGTGTGCGCCGTTTGAGCGCTAGAAATGCATACGAGCAATAGAGGACTTACCAACTGCCAAAGAGCGGCTTTCCCTGCCCCTGACGCCCGCTCGGACTGTACTTGAAGGCGAGTAGTCAAATCCCAGGTATACGAGAAGAGGAAGTTTCCATGCTGAAAGTGTGATCGAACGAGTGCCAAAAAATTACTCTCCACGACGTGTGGAGGATTCTCTATAGATATATTCGGATTTAAAGGAAGGATTTCAAAGTTGGTTGCGCGATAGATGTCGTGTCCCATAAGTCGTGATTGCAGTTCTCGTCCTGTGATCACCAAAATGTATTCCGCTACGGCTGCTCAGCTTGAGGAAGCTTCCCCGAACACAAGGAAACTCACATAGGGTAAGAGATATTGTCCCTAAAATCCCGTATATTTGCTGGGCGGAACGGCGGGTCGAAGGGGGTATAGTTGTCTTCGGCTCTATATAAGTGCCGCTTGAGTATTTGGCAGACTAAATCCTATCTTCAAAGACGTACGGCTGAGAACGATGTCTCCCGAAGACCGGTGAATGGTCAGGTTGCGGGCGTCAGCTGCCTCTGGCACGAAGATGTACGTGTCATTGTCAGAGTAGCTATTGAAGATGAGAATGAGCTACAGAGAATTACGATGAAGAAGATGCAACGTACAGGCTATACCGCTGGTACAACGGGACCATACTGGTGTCGAAGAGGGATGAATTGGTGTTGGGTGGAAGCAAGCTGTAGACCGCGAGGCAGGCGCGTTGATCTGAGTCTGAACGTCCAACTTTTCCAGGCTGTCCATTTCAGGCATTTCACCGCTACGCCCACCTCTCCCAATCCCTATCCTCCAGAATCGGGCAGCTGGGACAATGAAGCTTACTCCAGAGCTTCTGGCACAGGCTACGTCGCACATAAATCCAGTCAAGGAGCGACAACTCGATCTCAGAGGTGAGTAACACGTTCCTTCGCACTCAATCGCTCACACAACCAACTGACAGGCTATAAAATCCCCGCCATCGAAAATCTTGGTGTCACCAGGGTACGCGCTTTCCTTGATTTTGTCTATTCTCTAATGGCTTATGCCCTATCCAGGACCAGCACGATGCTATAGATTTTACAGATAATTCAATCATTATCCTCGGCAACTTTCCCTTGCTCAAACGACTACGGACCCTCCTCCTTGCAAACAACCGAATACAGACCATTTCACCCTCGCTTCATCTCTCAGCCCCCAATCTCACCACGCTGGTACTCACCAACAACGACATTGCGGAGTTGGGAGACCTCGAGCCTCTGAAGGAGTTCAAGCACCTCACCTTCCTCTCGCTGATCGGGAATCCTGTTCGGGACAAAAAATGGTACAGAGAGTGGCTTGCCTGGAGAATTCCTTCTCTAAGAGTTCTAGATTTCCAGAAAATACGCGATAAGGTGCGCTCACCTGCACCTCGTTCTGTACGCTACGGCACGCGATGTTGACTCTACGGTTACCTCAGGAACGGACGACAGCCAAGTCACTTTTCGTCACAGCAGACGATAGAGAGACCGCTCTCACCACATCTATCGCCTCGAGCGTGTCTACTCGCGCAGCGAAACCGATCCTGACCATCGACGAACCCAAGGCCGTGATGACTGGCAAAGCTGGAAGGCTGCTGTCGAAGGAAGAGCAGGATAGGGTGAAGGCTGCGATTGCAAAAGCAACATCGATGGAGGAAGTGAGAAGGCTTGAACGCGCTCTCAAGGAGGGTTACGTCCCAGACTTGGATTCGGTGGGGGCATGAGCCAAGCGTTCATTGGTCTTTCAACTACTGCATGTACAACCAGGCGAACTATTACAACTGACCAACGCGCATTTCAAAGTATTCCTAGTGCTACGAGTGCTACGTAATTCAATATCCCTTCACACCGACGTTTCCGATCCACAGGCCGTGAATACCCAGCGCGATGACCGCCGCCAGATTGAACAGCGAGCTAATGCCGTGGAGCGAACCGAACTGGCGGTTGAGGGCCTTCATCTCCGCAGAAACCTAGTAGAAACGTTAGTGACAGTAGTAAACTAGAGTAACAAGAAGCCGTACATCAGCATCGTTGTATGCCTTTCCTTCCTCTTTCTCTTGCTTCTGGCGTTTGAACATAATCCTGACGCACGGGCCAATGAACTTATCATCCCTTAGCCGAAAGAGACCCAGCAACTTACCTGCTAGTCATCGGTCCAACAACGAAATAGTTCAAACCCTGACCAACCAAGACTGTTCCCAGAGCGTAAGCTTGAGCAACGTCCGCATACCAGGGCTTAAAGACATGGGTCGTGACGTCGGGGTGCTTGAAGACCCAGAAGGCCAAGAGGCCACCAGACAGTAGTATGGACTGGACGAAGTAGACAGGGAAAACCTTGTGCTGCAATGCACCGAATTGGTGCCTGGCTGAAATGAACGGGCTCAGTGATCGAGAGCGCCCGTCTTGGAGATGATGCTACTCACGCAATGCTCTGAAGGCAATTACACCTAGAGAGCCGTAAAAGATTAGAGAGAGCTGGAGTAACAGTTCAAATGCATACCCCCAAAGAACGTGATCCAGAGAGCTGGATAAGGACATCCATGAGCATCCGACGCAACACTCGAACATGAAACTTGACATACACATCCCAAACAGCCAGGCATAGCCTAGAAGATAAAATCCATCCACATTAGCCAAAGTGCGGAGGGTCTGGAAGTTAATGACTTGATTCCTGGTAGACATGATGGAGGATGGGAAGGAGTTGCGGTGGGTTGCTCCAAATCGGAAGTCGAACCCTGCTCTGGCCCATTGTAATTACGACAACTGCTCGGCCCCGACGCATGGCACACTCCTTCCCAGACGTATGGCAGACTCAATACAGCTTGCAGGAAACATGGCTTCGGATTGAAGGATATAACCATTACTGGTAGAATTAACCTTAAGCATGTATGTCTGTATTCTAGTTGCAGGCAATGTGCAGAACCAAGTCCTATGCAGCGACTTTCTATCCGATGACCAACTTCTCGTCGCCTTCGCTGAACTCGTATTGAGGAACCTCCAAGTTCAATGGGGCAGGTCCCTTGCGGATACGACCGGCTAATAATATTGTAAGCAAACATTCGAATAATCGCGAGGGCAAAAGGACAAACTCACAGATGTCGTAGTGGGAACCGTGGCAGGGGCAGAACCATCCTCCGTAGTCACCAGCCTCACCAATGGGCACACAACCCAAGTGGGTGCAGACACCCAACATGACAAGCCACTCGGGCTTCTTCACACGGGCGTCGTCGGACTCGGGGTCACGAAGGCCCTTCCAGTCGGTAGTGCGGGCCTCGTTAATCTCATCCTGGGTACGGTGCCTGATGAAAACGGGCTTTCCTCGCCACTTGATGATGACGTTCTTTCCCTCGGGAATGGAGGCAAGTTCAACCTCGACCTTGGCAAGGGCGAGAACGTCGGCAGAAGCGGCCATGGTTTGCAGGAATTCGGAGATGGAGGACTTGGCAGCAGAGGCGGAGATGACACCCATGGAACCGACCATGAAGTAAGAAAGGGCGCGGTTGGAGTCGGTATTCGAGTGGCGGTAGGCTGAGAAGTCGGGGGTTTCGTTGGCATTTTTCAAGGAGACGGAGGTGTGCATCAACCGTTGCTGGTGGCTGATGGTAGGAGGGACTGAGTGAAAGGCGCAAATTTAACGCGACCTGCATGGCTTTCTAGTGCATTGAAGACTTACTAGTGGTGAAGGTCCTTGAAACAAGACCCGAGCCCACTTGCGAAGCACCACCAGCCCACCGGGGGGCGACGTCGGAGCGAGGCTGGACGCCATGGCCGTGGGCGTGCGCATCGTGGGGTGCTCGCACAGCGAGGTTTAAGAGGGGTGCATGGGGAATGCCACTGGGCAGAGCGCGCACAGTGGGGCCCAGCGAGACGGCCTTTTTGACGACTTGGAACGAAGCCATGGACGACGACGAGGAGAGAATCGGTTGGTGACGAGGAGCCAATGGCGGTGAGGTTTGTGGTCACAAACTTTCGCTTGCCAAATAAAGCCGGATTTACCCGTTCCGTTCCGGTCGGTCAAATTGGGACGCTGTCCCGAGGCGCCCAGAACTCCCGACTTTTCACAGTATTTATCGCTTGCAGGGCATGTTCGAGCACTTTAGTGGGACGAAGATATTATTTAAAAATAAATATGTTTAGATACGCTGGAGATGCTTGTCCAAGCACTTCATTACTTTCTCTTGGGAGAAGGTCGATGCAACACGATGGCCTCGCTGTACCGCCAAACGCCTGACCAAGAACGGGTAGTCCGTGATGATACCATCCACGCCCCATTCCATCAAGTTCTCAGCAATGTCGAGGCGGTTGACCTGTCCAGACAGCCTCAATCAAGGAATGGCAAAGAGAACAAACCAACACCACTCACAGTCCAAGGCGCAACAGTCAAGCCGAGCTTGTGAGCCTCCTGTATCATCTCCTTTGTGGTGAACATCGCTGTCAAATTGGCACCAGCGTATGGTGACAACACGTTCGCTTTGATTGATTTGGCTGCTTCAGCGATGCGCGACCCTTCATCCAGACCTGGGAAGCTTGAAATATTTACTCCAGCAAGCCACGGGGACAACCCAGTCCCGTCAACGACGATATTGTTGCTAGAGAGATTTTCAGTACGCCAAAGATAGGGCCTAGAACGGCAAACAGTCCTCACAGGTCAATGAGAGCCGCAGTTGGAACCCTGCTGTCGCGTTTCTGCAAGCCAAGAATAATCAGCCCTTGGACTAGGTAGTGGAAGAGAAGCGATCCTCACCTTCATCTCAATGAGCGTCCTCCAGTCAAAGCTTTGATACTGCAGTACAGGTGAATGTCAAGCCTGGCGAAGTTGACAGAACCCAGTGGGCAACTAACCGTGATCTGGGAGAGGGGATATCCGCTCGCAGCGAATGCAGCATGTTGTGCTTTGACAAAGTCATCGACCGAGCGAGTGGCATTGGTCTGGACCGGATTAATCTTCGACTCGATGTTCCAGACGATCTCCCGCTTCTGGTCGACGCAGCGAGCAAGCGCAAAAACTTCTCCCAAAGTCGCGATCTTAGTTCCGGGATACAACAACTGCAAAGCTTCAAACAAACCCCAAAGTTGGTCAGCTGAAAATTCGACTCAGTTCGCAATGTGCTAGCTTACGATAAGCGGCGACTCGCTGCGACCCGCAATCCAGCGTCTTGATCTGGGCCAAGGTCAGGTTGGCTATCTGCTTTCCGACATACGGGAACAGTGGATCTCCTGGAGTCTAATGAAATGAAAAACACGATGAGGGATTCTTATATGACAGATAGAAGGTGAAAGGAAAGTGACATACCACGGGGGATGTATCCCTGCACTTTTCAGCGGTAATTGCTTCATCATGCCAGACCACAACGACGCCATCCTAAAAATTTTCCGAGTTGTCGTCATTTTCGTACGGAAAGGTGTAAGGTGAATTGGAGAAGAAGTACACGTACCTTGGTGAGCCCGTTATCCAATTCAAGTGTGCTGACACCATCGATTAAACCCCTGGCTTCAGTCAGCACCGAAGTCGTGTAGAAGGTCTTCTGCTTCGTGTAGGAGCATACTTACCAAGCAAATGACGGCAGGCTGTTCTCTATAGCCTCCCCACGACCTCCACGATGACCCTAGGATTAGCGGAGTTAGCAGATAATGAAATGAAAGACCGCAAATGATGCGCACCTGAACATCGAAGAACCCGACCTGAGCAGGGCGCGCATAGCTCGACGCAGCCAAGAGGAGCACCGTCGCAACAAACCCTGGAGCAATCATGGCAGCCTATGCACTCGGTGGGAGAGGCGAAGCTCCCACTAATCGCAGGGTTCCGCCGTTATATACCCTTGGGGCGACACGGGTTCTCAACTGTCAAGGAATCGCCAACGTTCGAAAGCGACAAGAGCAAATGAGGGACGTGTTCGTCTTGTGCAGAACGATGTGGAAAGGAGCCATGTGGGAAGGTACTCTCCACTACGGTCCATGCTGACGGAAACGTACCAGCCAAGATGGACAACCGAAATGCGAAGGACGAATTAACACGGACTTTCATGAATGCAGCCTTATAGCCCATCTCTTGTGGGGTAAAATAACGAACGTGCCATTCAACTAGACTGATCCGAAGGAGGCTACATGTGTGTCATTGTGAGAATTTGCCAATGACTGACCTGCGCACAACTTCCGCGAAGAATTCAAGCTTGAGCATCTTCGTGCCAAGAGAAGAGTTCAACAACACGCCAGATGACCACTGGTGTCGACCTGCACAGATCATGCTTCGACACCGGGCGGCGACGTAGGTGCAAGAGGGTCAAGTCGCAGCTATTTCGGCTGCTGCTTTGGTGCTGGCGGAGGGGAGGCACTTTCATCGGAAGATTTGTTCTGCTCCAAGTTCGCAAGGCCGAGGTTCCTGAAGTCGTCTCGGTCCATCAGTCCCCTGGGTGCAGTCATCAGCGCTCCTTGTCGTCAGACCCTTCTCTTCCACACGCACTTTTGCATTCGGCAATCCAAATAGTCCCTGCTAAGCAATCGACAGGGGGACGAGGTGCTGCTATTCTCTTTCAGACACTTCATGTACAAGGTCATTTTCTCCTTGCATTCGCCTTGATTGAGGTCAGCAAACAGTCCAGGTTTCAATGAAAGTGGCTATTCACCAAAGTGGTCCAAAGGAAATGACCCTCTGTCCGGAGGGTTAACTTGGAACCCGTTATTTATCGAAGGCGGACGTCCAAATGACATGGCGAACTTGAGAACACTAAAAGGGTCCGCAAACGAAAAGGCTAGGCTATCACCGGAAAACATAATGACCGTGGAAACAAGAGACTATATATAGGTGTAATGGTTGGTAGTGTACACTGTACAGCTTCGCGCCGCACTTTGCGGAAGGCGCCCATCAAGGGATTCGAGAAGAACAGGAAATGTGTTACATCGTCCAAGGAATGTGATGAGTAAGTATACAATGGAGTGATAGCACACAGAAGAGTAGGGTAACTAACGCAAAAGCCCAGCTAAATAACGCATCCAATGAAAAACAGCAACTCGCACAGACTCAGTTCCTGCCGGTCGAGCCTGCATTCCCCTTGCCCTTCGGATTTGGTGCATCTTCTTCATCAGAGGACTCAGATTCTTCCTCGGACGGCTCCTCGGTGTGTCTATGACTAGACCCCTCTGAAAAGCCTTGAGAAGACGAGCTCGCTGTCGGACCACCGGGAGGCTGCTGGCCGCCGAGAGCCAGCGCGGCTGCTTGGTTTAGAGCTGCTCTATGGGACACATTCGCGGCAGCGAATCGGGTTCCCTTGAGCATGACGATCTCCTTTAGCCAGCCGTTTTCCCTCCTGAGATCGGAAACCTCCCGTTCGAGCTCTTCGGCTCGTCCGGTCAGATCTGACACTGAACGTTCCAGATTAACTGTCTTCTGCTTCTTCTTGATTCGGAAGCGGGCTATAGAAAAACAATGGTTTAGATCGCACGCTGTGGGGTATGGGATACGGTCGTACCTGATGCAGCCGTATTTCGGCGTCGTTTCTCCTCTCCAATGGCAGTTCTCTCTGCTTCGGTCAAGTCGTCGGCAGTGGAAGTAGATCGTCCCCTGGCCGACCGAGATGTACTGATCTCTTGAGGAGGCGGAAGTGGGGGTACTGGGTAAGGGGAGGGGACAAAAGTTGACGTGGGAGAAGAAGAGGAGGTCATGGTTGAAGTCGAAGGCGAATGGGGGTGGGGGTGATAAGGTAAAGAGCCATGATGCTGGGGAGGAGATGACATGTGCGGCCAGGGAAAGTCCATGGTTGACAGAGAGGGCAATTGGTTCGCAGGAGGCATACCGTCATGGTGGAAGAAATTTCCGTAGAATGCTGGGGTTGGCCCCAAAGAGGGATACTGGCCGGGAGGAAGGACGGGTGAGAAGTCATGGTTCACATCTATGCCGCCATGATTAGCAGCAGCCGCAAATTGCGCCAACAACGCTGCATCCTGTAAAGCTGACTGTATTGAATTTGAATGGAGTATAGCATGACAGATAGTGGAATACTTACTTACCGTATTGGCGCCGCCGGATTGAACAGAGGCAGAGTCGGAACGTGACCGTTGATTATTTCGAGATGAATGAGCGCGGGAAGAGCCAGAAGGTTCACGGTCCATGTCGAAGGTAAATGAGAGTTTCTTCCAGTGTTTGAGCTCGTCGCGCGAGCAAGTAGGAGAGGCAGTTAGAGGCTTGGAGTCCTCAAACTCCTCGCTTTTGAGAGAAACCATAAGTGCCGAAGAAATAATCGACGATATGCCATAGCACACAGCTGAGGTGCATCGAGGAGAGTATTATTGGTGAAGAGCACTGATTCGCCATCGAGACACAAGATTGCGACAATTCCGGCCAGGAATACGCCACATCGCGCTTCTTGACCAGTTAATTACCTATTTGAGCATTTGTAACACAACGAATGTGGGGTGCGCTGGCGCAAAACCGCTTCGGCACACGGCGGCTGGAAGCTGGAGCCAGAGCAGGATCCAAAGAGACTTGTGTAGCGTAGAGGATTGTCAAAAAAGCAGGAAATCGAGAGGAAAATAGCAACGGGCACAGAGGGCCACGGACCGAATGAAGCTTGAAGGGGTGAATCAGATCAAAACGCGTGAATAACACAAGTAAGCGCGTTTGACACAAGGCGTTCGCGTGGAAGCCAGCTGGCTCAGCTCGATCTGCTCGTATTCACCGGAGTTTACGGCAAAATGGACAAGGCAGAGATTCAAGATTGCAAGTCTCTCCGAATGTTCTGTCAACTTCGGTGGCAGACGCTTAGTCATCCAACTGCAGTGTAATGACGCGTCGAACCTTGACGCGTCCGAGGGCCGCCCATACTGATTCAGCGCACAGGCTGTTCTTTTCTTTCTCTCCACCAAGTCCTCTCGAGCATGGTATGTCAATTCCGTAAAATCAAGCATTACTAGCCCTCAATCGTCGCAGTTGATTAGAATCAGATCCAAGGACGGCAACTTTCGATTTCAGTTCGAGCCTACATCAGATATATCTGAGGTTCTGGCCAAGGTATGGGTCCGTTTCTCGGTCCTCACCATATGTGCTCATCCCCGTTTCAAGATCTGCGAAACATCGCCTGATGCAGACCCGAAAACTGTAACGATATCGAATCAACCTCGGGGTAACGAAATCCTGGTGTCCACCCTCAAGGGACGGAATCTAAAGAATCTCGGCCTCAAGTAAGTCGTGTTCTTCGGGATGGAGGAGATGGTCTAATACCATACAGCCATGGCGACTTGATCTTCGTGTCTTTTAAATCTAAAGCATCGTCATCCGTTGTTGAAGAAACCGCACCTTCTCCCAACGTTGTGCCAAACGTCCCATCTGGGTCCAGTTCTGCCCATCCGGGCACGGGCACGCGCCCATGGGACTTGGTCAAAGAGGATGCTGTGGACGATTACTGGAGAGCTCAAACCGGAAAAATCCCTCGAGGGCGTGACTCGCGGTTCTGCAAACATGGCGCTAACGGGATGTGCGATTACTGCATGCCATTAGAGCCATACGATGCCGCCTATCACAAAGAGAACAACATCAAGCATCTTTCGTATCACGCATATATTCGAAAGTTGACGCCCAAATCCTCCGACTCGTCCGCATTTTTGCCTCCTCTGAACCCTCTGTCCTACAAAGTTCAGGTGCCCTGTCCAACAGGAAGTCATCCGGCGTGGCCTGCTAGTATCTGTACGGGATGTCAACCTTCCTCAATTACACTTCAGTCCCAGCAATTCCGGATGGTAGACCATCTCGAAATTGCCTCCATGGACATCGTCGACCGCTTCCTCCAAGCTTGGCGAAAGACTGGCATGCAACGGTTTGGCTTCTTGATAGGCCGTTATGAACCTTACGACAAGGTTCCGATGGGCGTCAAAGCTGTTGTTGAGGCTATCTACGAACCCCCACAACAAGGAGAGCTAGATGGTTTGACGATGGGCTGGCCTTGGGAAGACGAACCACGTATCAAAGAGCTGGCATCTCATGCCTCAACCCCTCTGAGTGTCGTTGGGTATATTTTTACCGACCTCGACCCAACACCAGACGATAGAACGAAGAACGTCTACAAAAGGCATCCCCAGTCCTTCTTCTTGTCGTCTCTCGAGGTCGTGTTTGCTGCGACCCTGCAAGGGCTGCACCCTACCAACTCCAAATCGTCGCCTACGGGCAAGTTTGCTTCCCGTCTTGTGACGGCAGTGCTTACTGCGACTGAGGATGGTCAAGTCGACGTCTCGGCTTATCAGGTCTCGGAACAAGCAGTCGCAATGGCAGAGGCAGACATGATTGAGGCCAGCGTGGAACCTGGTATCATGCGGGTCAAGGAAGAGGATCGAAGTCAGGATACTGCGAGATATGTTCCTGATGTCTTCTTCTCGTTCAAGAATGAGTACGGGCTAGAAGTTAAGAAGAGCGCCAAGCCTTGCTTCCCGGTTGAATATCTACTTGTGAACGTAGGTATTTTCTCTTCTTTCTCTCACCAATAGTTGCTGACTTTTGTCTTGAAGGTCACCCACGGTTTCCCCCAGGCCCCGAACCCGTTATTCCGCTCCATCCAGTTCTGTATCGAGAACCGACCCGGTCTCGAGAATCAAACACTTGAGCGAGCCATGTCGGAGCTGTCTAGGTTAGACGCCCCAGCGCTTGTCCCGGGGCAGGATACCTATAAGAAGAAGGACCTGGCGGAGTGGCTGAGTGACTTCCACTTGATCGCGTTCCTTCAGACCACTCAGCTGTTCTCAATCGTAAGCCGTTACTTTCATCGTAACGGAACGAAATTCGACTGATTCATAATGCGGTTCTAGAACGACTTGAATCTCTTGATCAAGATCGCAACCTCACCGAAACTGCTGGAAGATCCGTCCATCCTGGACCCTTTGCTGAACACCGATAGCTGGCAGACGCTCATGACCTTTACCCGGGAACACACACGTAAGTGTTGACCTGTTTCTCAATCACGAGGGGGCAGCAATCTGACGCCTCTCGAATTAGCTGCCCGACCCGGAACCTCAGCCCCAGTGCGGCCTTCGTCAGCTATGGATGAAGATATCCCTCCGGAGGTCTTTGACCAGATCGCAGCTGACAACGCCGCTTCTGGGAGTGGTCCAGGCATTCGCATTTGTCCCCACTGTACTTTTGAAAATACCCATGCTGGAAGTGATTGTGAGGTTTGTGGATTGCCGCTGTAATATCACTTCACGATTGCTTCTTGGAGCTTGGATATTGCCCTGTACCCCCCACGCGTGAAACAGCAACTACGTACTGGTGTGAACTGGGTAGGGCTACTTGGGAAGTGGAGCATGTACATGTATAGTTGTAAGGTTTTTTTNATCGATATCACAAAGATCCATGTAGTAGTAGTGTACCGAGCTTAAACTCGTTTGGTTTTTGTGCATCTACCCGACTCCCCCGTGAAAAATGCGTTCACAGCGGGTTAAAAANCTTGTCACCCGTGTATTCGTGCTTCTGGCGAGTTGCACCGCTGAGCTGAGCAGTGCTCACTCGTCATTTCGATCCAATCGACAAGCCGCGTCCCGTCATGATACTGCACCTGGATCTCAGCTGGGTCGATTACCCGGCAATCTAAAAACCAAGACATATGGTCCAGGCAATGCCTCCATGTCAGAAAAAGGCAAGCTGGTGGCCTTTGTGCGTACGCTGGTTATAAACCCCTTTTTGAGCAACAGGTATGGTGCTGGAAAAGCTCTAATTAAGGTCAGAAGACATCATGATGGTGTGCGAAGGCGCCCAAATTTCGTTGGTCTATGAATAGATGGATGATTGCAAGATACCCTATCGTCTGCACACACACATACTCCGCGTCGATCGATGGGTGGTGGGTCAATAGCACCGGTACGACGGAACGACGGAGAAATGAAAAGGAAACCTGGTGATCATGACCCAAACCAAATTCGAAGACAAAAAAGACAACGAAGTGCGGCGAGGTGCACAGTCCCAATATGTAGCGCTCGGCGAGGAAAAAACCCAAGAAAAACCCCCAATAGATTCGTAGAGTAGAACAAGTGCATGTACAACTCTACTCCTGTAGGCACTACTACTGGCCAAATATCCACCAAGCGGCAAAACCAAAGCCGAATATGATACCAAGAGCGCGGGCAGCGATAACTACGATGAGCGCTTTACGAATAGCTGCGTAGAATGTGCTCAAAGCCGAACCGGACCAGTTTATTCTGCAAGTTCAGATTCGCAAAAGAGGGAAAAAAAAAANCCGAAGTCAGCGGGGTGGGAGTTGCTTAAAAAAAGAGCGAACGAACCTTCGATCGTTTGTACCTCCCGAACGCACGCTGGCTTCCCATCCCCGTACAACTTCACGGTATCGCTTGCCAAAGACCCTAATTACACGGTTGTCGAGATCGCGGTCACACGATACGATTAACGGGTGATTCAAAAAAANCGAAATGAAGTGAAATGAAAACAAGGAGTCAGCAATTGAATTGCGAGGGACGAGGACAAAGGAAAAAAANCGAGGACAAGGCATGTCGTGTGTTTACTCACCAGATCCAAAAGTTGACATCTGGGTACGAAAACCTGGGGAAGACGCTCGCTAAGCTGGGCGCAACGTACTCCATCCTAAAATCTTCCACGCTCTCTTGCCAAGGGAGTTGCATCACCTCGGACAATGGAGTGGATGGGGTGGACGTGCCTCCCCGTCTGCTGCTGCGTTTTTCATCGGTTTTGGTGTTGTTGTCGTTGTCTCCCGTAGGTATGATCATATACGACATCAGATCGAGCGTCATACCCAGTGATAATCCCCAAAGTTTGAGCTGTGGGGGAGGCAGCTGACCGTAGTTGCTGTTATTACCTTTCTCAGCGATGTCTTGCTTACTGGTCTTCGAGTCGGATGGGGTAAGGGAGGAGGATAGGGTGGGCTGAATCACAATTGCGGGGAACTGCATGCTTCCGACGAGTAACCTGACGACGAGGCGGAGGAAGGCAGAGTTCTTTGGTGTCAGGCGGGACGCGGCATCGACTGTCACTGTAGACCAAGCCGACTTGGAGTGGGGGAAGATGAGGGAGTCAAGGGGGGTCCAGCAGAGTTTGGTCGACTGTATTGGGTCGGCGGGGGGTGCGTTGGGTGTTACTTGCAAGAACACGAATGGGGAGAGAATCATGAGGAGACGCTTCCCGAGAGACGTGGTAATCTCTCGGTCGTCTAGCTGTCCTACACAGATGTAGTCTTTCTCAGCTAGGTCGACTCCAATTTCTTCCCAAGTCTGACGCATGGCTGTCAAGGAGAGTTCGTGGTTAGCCATGGTGGCTGGAAAATATGAGAACACCGACACTCACCGGTGTAAAGGCCGCCTTCGTCGTCTGGCTCCATCCTCCCCCCAGGGAAGGCTACGTGGGCCTCCTTGCTAGCTCGCACGCGAGCTTGGTTGAATGGGGCATCTCCGCTATTGGCGGGATTATCCCGCTGGAGGAACAGTATTTCTGCTCTCGCATGAGAGTCGTTAACCCAGTCGAGGCGGAAAAATTCTGCCAAAGTTGGTGGGACGCTGGGTGTTTTGGGTTGTGGAGAGTGGGGGGGATGGAACGACGCGGATGATGAGTGCGACAGCCGCCCTCCGTGGTTCTAGCGGGCGACTGAGGTATGAGGCACATCTTCATAAGGAAAGGACTATTTAAAACGCACGGGTTGGTGGCGAAGCGATGATCCTAGGAGGGGTTTTGCGGACCCTGTGCAAGGCCCTCGAGAGGAGGGGCACCACGGCGGCTGGGTTGTCTGTCGCTGGCGGTCAGCATACCTGAAAAAGCCTNCGGTGAGAGGGCCAGCATACCTTGGGACATGGGGGAGTCGTAAGGGGTCGTCAGAAAGAAAGACAAGGGCGGAAGAAGCAACTTTGAGAAATAGGCGGGCGGGAGGGCGGCTCTCCCCAAACATTTGCACTCTGACGTAGATTTTGCCGGAATTTACCGGCATTTCACTTCCCCTTACCGCCCCAATCTTATCTCAAGTCCGAGTCCTCAGGGGCACCTCTTGTCCTCTGTCTCATGTAAAAAGCAGGGTGTAAATTATGGATGCTCAGCAACAATAGTAGTTGTTCTACGTTCATATCTCAGTCCATCCGCTGTCAGCTTTCGCTCCACCACCCCACAATGCAAGAACAAAGAGGAACACACTTCCTCCAACCCGGAGGCCCAGTCCCCTGTACAGCTGACCGAGACCGGTGTTCCTCGACCATCCCTCCCCTTCAAGGGACTCCTCTTCCACAACCACCTCCTCCTTCTTTGATCCATCCTTGTGCTTGACCACACTCGCCCTGCGCCTTCGTTGCGGGTATCGAATGGGGAGATCGGATCGTTCCTCTGTAAGAATGTGCCAGAACGTGTCGACCATGCCATTGTAAGGAGCCGGCCGCAGTTCCACGCAAGCCTTCATGGGCGTGGCGGTGCCGCGGACCTGGACCTGCAGCCGGCGGCGGATCGTCTCGACAGGGAGAGTGACGAAAAGACCGAGGCAGGCCGCCACCAGCTCGGAGAACGCAAAGGTTTGCGGGTGCGAATCAGGGGAGCCATGCGGGCCGATAAACGACGACGCAACAGTCCCGGGGAGGGACAGAGCTATCAGCGGACGGATTGCAGAGTCCAAGAGAGTTGGAATGAGAAGCTGGGGGTGGAGGTAGATACCCTTCAGACCACCCTCATCACGAAGTATTTGCTTCAAGGCGTCTATTGGCCCGGTATATCGTCGGTGCCGAGAAGTGAAAGACTGAACGATAAGTCGTGTCCGGATCAAATCCAACGGGGAGAGGATGAAGCCAGTTATTACATGTGAAGCAACTGGCAGGATGAGAGGTGGCTGGTGGAATGGGGATAGCGAAGGGAAGAAGAGAGACTGCAGGAAGGCGTCGATGAGAGGTTGCAGCGTCGTGGAAAGAATTTCCGTGACCGTCGAGGTAAGGAGACCTGGGAGCAACTGTCAGTTGACGGTAGTGACGAATAAGCGTCGAACATGCCTTTCCATAGGGCGAGCCAACCTTCTCCCCTGAAACGCCCCACCCGTTTCAACATGCCCCACGCACCATCAGCGCTTCCTACTGGAATGATGTATTCTGGACGCGTTCCCTCTTCCAATACAGAACGTCTAATGACGTAGCCCTGCTCATCTGTACGGAACGGAGGCTGATTGCGAGTGGTTGGGGCCGCATTAGGATCGGCGAAGTAAGAATCTCCTTCGTCGCCTGACGAATCACTAAGCTGTAGCAATGGAAACCGATGAGCGAATGCAATTTTCAAGAGGAAGAAAAATGAATACACACAGCGTCATCATTGTCCTCGTCGACGTGTGCAGATTCCGAAGGAACTGGATCTCCAGCATCCCGGGGAACCCACTGCACTTGAAGGAGTGTAGTGGCGACCTCTAGTGGATTGCTGACTGCAGTGCTGCAGTATTGAAGCACTGCAGATGCAATTAGGGTCTTGAAAAGATCCCTAACATTGCTGCCGGCGGATTCTGCATTGCCAAGGCTTGGATTGAGGTCGAATATTGAGTTGTGGGATGGACGAGAGGACCATTGGTACGCAGGGGCAAGTGGTGGCTCCTTGGGAAGTGGAGGATTTGTGCTGTTGGCGGCGGGAGGGACGAAGGACCAGGCGGAGGAAGGATCGATGTACAAGTCACGTAGCGAGGATGAGGTCGACATGTTTAGGATTTGGACAGCAGACTCAAGGCTCCATTAGCAGCAGGCAGTGAACATGTCGTTTCCACCAAGAGAGTTTAGAGCGCAGCGGTGACGTGACATCGCCCGCCGCCGGCCGACCAGCACAGCCGCACGACCCGAATTCGAAGCCGCGTGAAAGTCTGGAATTGAGAATTGTGGCTCGCGTGCAACCACAAGAATGCTGCATTCATGGCTGCGATTCCAGGACGCCAAAATTCGGGCTGCTCAAGCCACCAGTCTGTGCTCGGGCTGCATGGGATTCTCGACGCTCTGCAACGAGCCTGGTGTGCAGTAAATCGTATGGAAAATCGCTCCGCCAGGAACATCAACACCTGCTGTGCCCGGAGTTGTGACGTGACGTCTCGATCAGGAAGTGGTGACATCAGGCAGAATGGGTACCGAGCCAAGGCCATTCACCCTCTCAAAAGGCTTTGCCACTAATCGCACACGCTCCCTTACCCACTTGCGCCTCTGTCTCGCGCATTTCCTTCTTCTCTTCCGTTTTCTCCCCCCTCCCGAACTTCCTCCCCTTCCTCCCCCTCCCTTTCTGACTTGTCTCAACCACCACACCTGCCAACATGGCGACGCTCCCGGCCAGCGACGCAGCACATGCCATGGCCCACGACATTTTGAAACAAGACGCGGCCAAGGGTGGTGTCCCCGTGCACTCGTTCGACCCTGACGCAACCCCAGCCCAGAAAGCTGCCCAAGCCGGCAGAGCAAAGGACAAGCTGGAGTCTACCATACAGGAGAAGGCGCCACCTCCAACGGAAAGAGGTATGTATGACGCTGTCGAGGTCCACTCCACCGCCGCGCCTTGGCTGATCATTTTGCAGAGGTCGATGTTCACAGCGGTCCTGCTAACGGCAATGTGATCCCAACCATTACCATCCAAGACCACGACGGAGAGAAGGAGGCGGTTGCAAAAGACACGCCCCAGGACGCCAAGGAAGTCGTCGAACCCACTCCCAGCGAAACTGATTCCATCCCTGGCTCAATGCCCGCTGCTCCCTATACCATCCCAGACTGGTACGTGATTGGATGGCGTGAGCACGCTGGTGTCGACAAGCCGGCCTTGGAAGGCGAAGAAAAGGACAAGTACATTCTCGACCAGTTCCTGACCGAGCAGTTCTACGGCGCGTGGTACCACAATGCCGCTGTGATTATTGGGGTTCGTGTCTTCCTTCGATCTTAGCTCCGCTGGTGACTGAGACGAAGTCTTCTAGGCCGTCTTTGCATCCCATTTCCTGACCCGATTTGGTTTCGGCTGGGGATGGCTCCTCATCATCCTCGCGTTCTGCAACTCCTACTATTCATCTTCCATGGCCAGATTCCGCCGCAACGCCCGCGATGACATACAGCGAGAGCTTGTCAAAGTCCGTCTTGGCTCTGAACACGAATCAGCGGAATGGATAAATCAGTTCCTTCAACGCTTCTGGATCATTTATGAACCCATTCTCTCCAAGGCGATTGTTGCCTCGGTTGATCAAGTCCTCAGCATCTACACTCCCGCGTTCTTGGATTCTTTGCGTCTCGGCGACTTCACTCTTGGCAGCAAAGCACCCCGTATTGACAAAGTGCGAACGTTCACCAACACCGATGACGAAACCGTTATGATGGACTGGGCTTTCTCCTTCACACCCAAGGACACATCTGATATGCTCGGTCGCCAAATTGAAGGCCAGGCCAATCCCAAAATTATCCTGTACATCCGAGTCGGGAAGGGTCTAGCCAACGTCTCAATGCCTATCCTCGTGGAAGACATTACATTCAGCGGCATTATGCGTGTCCGTCTCAAGCTCGTGACCAACTTCCCTCATATACAGACCGTGGACCTCAGCTTCCTCGAGCCTCCAACGATCGACTACGTCCTGAAACCCATCGGCGGTGAAACGTTTGGTTTTGATATTGCTAGCGTGAGTCAATGTTAGTATCCATGACGTGGTGATGTTGATCACGCCGCCGCAGATACCTGGTTTGTCTTCGTTCATTCGGGACACTACCCATGCAGTCCTCAGGCCCATGATGTACGACCCCAACGTGTTCACCTTGAACCTGGAGCAGCTTCTCTCTGGCAAGCCTCTCGACGCAGCCATTGGTGTGCTGAAGGTGACTGTGCACTCTGCCCGTGGCGTCAAAGGTGTTAAGATTGGTGGCGGAACCCCTGATCCGTTTGTGGCTCTTTCCCTCAATGAACGCGCAGAAATCGCTCGCACCAGATGGAAATCTAATACGTGAGTGAGACTATTCATGGAACTGTGGGCGTTGTATTCAATTCTATTTTAGGTATAACCCTACATGGGTCGAAACCAAGTATATCCTCATCAACAACCTGCACGAGCGGCTTATTTTGAACCTGTATGACTACAACGAACACCGCAGCCATACCAAGCTATCTAGTGCTTCATTTGAACTGGCCAAGTTGGAGGAAGACTCTGTTCAGGAGGGAATCGTTTCTGATTTGCTCAAGGAAGGCAAGGAGCGTGGACAGTTGCGCTATGATCTTGAATACTTCCCTGCCATCGAGCCTGAGCAAGGAAAGGACATGCCTGATTCGAGTCAGTCTATTTATATCTCTTTTCCGACACTTCGCTGACGTAGCGTATTGTTCAGGCGTTGGAATTGTTCGCCTGGTCATCCATCAAGCGAAAGATTTGGATAACACCAAGTCGATGTCCGGAGAACTCAACCCCATGGCCAAGGTCTACCTTTCTACCGATCGCAAACCATCATACACCACTCGCAAGTACAAGCACACGAACAATCCTGTCTGGGAGGAACCCTACGAATTCCTGTGCTCGAACAAGGAGAGCGAGGTTATCACTGTTAAGGTTATTGATGATCGTGATTTCTTGAAGGACCCTGTGGTTGGGTACATGTCGATTCGTCTTGCGGATTTGCTTCAGGAAAAGGCTGCTGGAAAGGATTGGTTCCCGCTTAGTGCGTGCAAGAAGGGGAGGATTCGTGTCTCGGCGGAGTGGAAACCTGTTGCGATGGCTGGGAGTCTTGAAGGTGCTGATCACTACACTCCACCTATCGGTGTCGTCCGCCTTTGGCTCAAGAGGGCTGAGGATGTCAAGTGAGTCGTGTTTTGCTGCGATTGCGTTGTCGCATCCGCTGATATTGCTGCAGGAACGTTGAAGCGGCACTTGGCGGAAAGAGCGATCCTTATGTCCGTGTTCAAGTCAGGAACGTTACGAAGGGTAGGACTGAGGTTATCAATAACAGTGAGTTTATTTTTCCTTCCCATCATCGCCTTTTCTGATTCACGCGTTGCAGACTTGAATCCTGTTTGGGACCAGATCATCTACATTCCTGGTAAGAGTTTTGCTTCAGGTTAAAGAAGGCCTTGCTAACGATCTTATTCTAGTTCATTCGGCACGCGAGGTACGCCAAAGCATTGGTCGCGAAATGTTCAACTTTACTGATGGCTATGTAGTCACTCATGCTCGAGTGCATGGACTACCAGCACCTTACCAGGGTCAGTGTTTTCGTGCACCGACTCCGCCTCATACTGACCAACGGTGATAGGATCGCTCTCTTGGATCGACTGAGTTGCACGTCTCGGACTTGGTTACTGAAACCAATGATCCTCGCTTCCCCTACGAGTCTTCTGGTGCCTCCGATAACATTGAACCTCTCCGACTCGACAAAGGCTCCACCAAGGGTAATCTCCACTATCAGGCCGTCTTCATCCCCGCTATGAAACTCAAGAACATCAAATTTGACCACACGATCGACCCTCTCAAGCCAGCTGCAGGATCGCAAGGTAGCGACAGTGATGGTGGAAGCATCTCGGATGGGGCGTCCATTGCATCTGACGAACACTTTACTCCTGTTGAACTGACCGTCAAGCCGGGCCAGAAGACCAAACCACCACCCATCAAGACGACTCCTGCCAATGGAACTGTCAGTGAAGACGGGGTCAAGGCTGTTGACTTTGCTGAGCAGGGTGAAGAAGGGCAAGAGGTCGAGGTGCCTGCTCAGGCTTCTAACCCCGCTACACCTATCACTGCTTCCACCACGAATGGTGGACCACCGGTCTCGGAAGGCATTGAGATGGCAACTGAGGAGCTGTTGGCTCAACGTAAGTGTCCATTTTCCTTGACTGTTGCTCGTGTCTGATGAGTTTTTGGTTTAGAATCTGGCATCATCGTATTCAACGTTATCTCTGGACACTTGGCCAAGAAGGGTCGTATCGAAGTTCTCTTGGATGATGGTTACTGGCCCTGCTTCAGCACACTCAAGTCTCGCAGTACTACGGCGCAGTGGGATTATGTTGGCGAAGGTTTCTTGAAGGAGATGGACTTTGGACAAGTTTGGTTGCGCCTCGACCAGGCTGAAGACGATGACAAGGATGATATTGCCGCTGAGTGGGTTGGTGACGCGAAGGAATTCTTGAATTGGACTCTGGTTTGTGCAAGCTTTGCTTCTTGGGTGTACATGAACTGATCTTTTCCCGTCTTTGATTAGGAGGGACCCCACGAATTCACCCTTAACAACAAGGATGGCGAAGGTACAACTACCGTCAAGGTTGAAAGTCGTTTCATTCCCGTTCCGGTCACCCTCGAACCGCGCGAGAGCGTTAGCAGTAAGAGCTTTACCCCTATTGCGTTGGATGTAAGCTGAGTTCTCGTCCAGATCAAGGTGTTGTTCGGGTCGAGCTTTTGGATGCACATGACCTTCGTGCCGCTGATCGAAGTGGTAAGTTCTACGCGATATTATTCACCTGACCCTGCAGCTGATTTACCTCGTGGTAGGTAAATCGGATCCCTACGCTGTGTTCACCCTCAACGGATCGAAAGTCTACAAATCCGAGACGAAGAAGAAGACTTTGGTTCCCGAATGGAACGAAACCTTTGAAGCCACCGTGGTACGTAAAATATCGTCGTCATTGGTCAGAAGATCCGTGTTCTAACCTCACTCGGTTTAGCCTTCCCGTGTCGCTGCCAATTTCGAGGTGGAGATCTTTGACTGGAACCAGATTGAGCAAGCCAAGAGCCTGGGTGTCGGTACTATCAACCTTGCTGACCTGGAACCCTTCGAAGTCTCTGAACAAAATGTTGCGCTCTCAACATCGAAGCACGGTCCCAAGGGTCATGTACGGGTGCGAATCGTCTTCCAGCCTGCTATCATCGCCAAGACTCGAAAGAACACTTCTACGCTCACTACGACCGGACGTGCCTTGACTCAAATCGGTGGTTTGCCTGTGAATGCCGGCAAGGGTGTGTACCATGGTGTGACTGGCGTTTTCAAGCGAGGCAACAAGAACAAGGGCGAAGGACTTTCTGCCCTCCCTGAACCCACCCTCCCTGCCGTCCCTAGCGTCCCTACTGGTCAAGCTTCCAAGCCTGTCGGAGCTCCCAACGAAGAGTTGGCTCCTGGTATCGCTCCTTTCCCGTCAGAGGAGAATGGAGTCCTTCCTGTTGCATCAAGCAATGAACCGGGAACACTGAGGGTTACCGTACTTGACGCCAAAGACCTTGCGTCCGCAGACTGGAAGCCGTATGCGACGTTGAGATTGGGTGATAGAGAGTTCAAGACGAAGCACACTGGAAAGACGTCTACACCTGAATGGTGCGTTTAGCAGTTTATCAGTTGAGTTTGCAATGTTTACTGATTGGCTTTTTTTTCGACAGGAACGAAGCTTTCAAGTTTGCAGCATCGGCTCATACTCCCAAGTTGTTCATTTGGATGCACGACCACAAGACTCTCGGCAAAGACAAGGAAATCGGGGAGGCTGAAATTGATGTACGTGTTCCGTTGGATTTCTAGCTTTTGTCAGTTGTCTAATTTTTAATGCTTTATTATAGCTCTGGAGACACATCCAACCGTCTGGTGGTGTTTCTTCCGCAGAGGTGCTCGCACAGCTCCGACCTGCTGGTTCAATCCGTCTCCGACTGGAATTCGACCCCGCAACGAACCCAATTAGCAGTCGGGCTTCGGTGTCGTCTGGTGAACCCGGCCTTGGTCGTACCATGTCAAACCTCACTCCTTCGAGATTCAGCATCCACAGGAAGAGGACGAGTGCAGAAGACGAGTAAGCGTGGATGTCGATGGACTTTTTTTTGAATTCGTTTCGTTGCCCCCTTCTGATGTAATGAGGGCTTCGCTTCTTATGCATGCTGTTATCTCCACGATCTTTCTCCTCCTTTTTATCCTAGTAGTATGCTTTAGTCTGCGATTTTTGCTCATTGTGTAGTTTTTAGTTTTGCATCGGACCTGTTAGTACCTCACGCGATAGGACAGCGCTGCAGTTTGGAAATGACTACAATATTACAGCATTTTTTNGACAGAGATTATGAAGGCCCGCCAGCTCTGGCCATCTTCTTGTCGTGACCGCGCTTTCGGTCATGGTTGGCGTGACTGCTCTTATTTCTGTCCTTGTAAGCTCTGTCTCCGCCTCCTCCGCTTCCTCCAGCTTGATTGCCGCCCCTCCCGCCACCTCCGCCGCCGCGCCCTCTTCCACCGCCACCGCCACCACCTCCGCCTCCCCGACCTCTTCCTCCACCTCTCCCACCCCGTTGTCCATCTCCACGATGGGATTGATGGTTTGAAGGGCCAGGGATGTTGGCTTGAGGTCCAGGGGAGGCAGACCTGTTTCCCTTGAATTCATGCTTGCGGAGGAGCCTGTCTTTCTTCTTGGGCTAGAGCACACATAGCAGTAACAGTTAGTAAAAAGGCTCCTAAACTGTTGAAGGGCGAAAAAAAANCGACGTACATCCCTCTCCAAAATCACGGCCCATCCTTGAATCTGCTCATCGCTCCACCCAGTACGAGCTTTCAAGTCTGCCCGGGCCTTGCCTCTCCGCGTTGCCGCATCGCGAGCGAAGACGGCTGGGTCGGAGAGGTAGGCCTGTCCCAGGATGGCTTCGATCCTCTTCATGTTGTTGGCATCAACGTCCGCGGACGTGCCAGGACCAGCAGCATCGGTAACACCGACTTCGTCCTCAGAATTGTCGTCAGAGTCCGATTCGCCTTGGGCGCCTGGGATTCGGACGGCTGTATCCTCCAAGTCGAGCTCGTCTTCTTCGAACGCAACTTCGTACACTTTCTTGCTCTTTCCTTTAGAGTTGCTGCTGCTGCTGGGAGCGTCGGGAACGTCGAAAGGATTGATGTCGTCTTCGTCCTCTTCATCATCGTCTTCTTGGTCCATTACTTCGACTCGGCGGAGGATGTCGGCTTTCATTTCGTCGCGGAGCCTCTTGTCGGCTGCGCTTGACGAACTGTCGAGAACAAGAGATGCAAGAGGATAGGTGGGTCAGTTTAGGGTCAAATCTGAGAGACGATGTGAAACAAAGTATATACGTACGCATTCACTTGTTCCTCCAGGTCCTTCTTCCCGAACCTCACCGTGCTAAAATCGATAACTTCGTCATCGAATACGTTCCGTCGTTCGTACACCCCTTGAGACGGCGCGGATGGTGCAGAATAAACCCCGAGCGGTGCGGACGATGCAGAATAATTCTCGAGCGGTGCGGACGGTGCAGAAGAACGCTCGGGCGGTGCGGAGGGTCCAGAAGAACGCATTTCACGTTCGAGTACGTCGGCGTCAGGTGCACTCCCTTCCAAGAGCGCCTCGATAACTCTTTCGGTGTTTCCTCCATATCTCGAGGACTTGAGAAGGTTGGAGACATATTCGAGGGATAAATCGGGCAAGATATCGAGGACTTGAGACGCCTTGGTTGCGATTTCGACGTCCCTCTCTTGATATATGTAAGAAGTCGATGGAGCGGAAGATGGGCCGGGGACATCAGTGACGACCGTGGCTGTGGTGCTGGTGCCCCCAACATGAGATGTCGATCCACCGGCTCTCGAATGCCTCTGTAGACCAGATCCTCGTAGCAGGATTTTGAGGGCACCGGGGTCTTTCTTCTTGTTCCCAGATCCTGCTTTCGAGGTGCCGATGGCATTCTCTAGTAGCTCCAATCTAGCATCTCGCTCCTCCGCTTTGTTCAATGCTCGAGCAAGCATTGTGGATAGGTCGTGTGTGTTTTGGTAGTCTTGCAGCAGAGAATAGTTGACGAAAGGCGTGGGAGGTGTAGACGAATTGTCGGAATTGGAGGCGCCCTGGGCAACTTCCGTCATGGCGAAAAGTGCTGTAAACGCGATTTCAGTCTGCATTGCAAGCCCCCGGCTGTCCGCCAAAGCAAGACTGTTGAGCAGGCGCTTGAAGATAATGTGGAAGCTGTCCAAGAGAGTGACTCTGGTAGTGAGGAAGATGGATGTCCACTCAGTGGGGTCTGTGGGTGTGTTGGTGTTGCTTGAAAGGGCCGAGAGGAGGGCATTGGGTCCACCGTAGGAATGCGCGGTCGTGGTCAGTCCGGGAAGATAGATTTTGGCAAGGGCGGCGAGGAAATCCGTGCTTAGGATGAATGGGCTCAGCAACGACTCGGAACCGCTGGCTGTGTCGCTATAGCTGCTGGCCAGAACGAAACAGTAGATGCACTCTGCCGCTTTCCGCTGGCTGTACAAGCCCCGCCCGTTCTCCAGAATTCGGGTGAAGGAAGGGATAAGGCTCTCCTTGACATCATTTATGAGCCTCGTTGACGAAGCCGTTTGGAATAGCTTCTGGAGCTTCGACGGGACAGATCTTGCGTAAACGACGGCCAGGTCTACAAGGACTTTGAGATCGTCCAGCAATCCGTGTTCAGCTAGAATCTGAGCCAGCTGCAGGACCTTGGCATGTATGGCCTTATCAATGCTGGATTTCACTGGTGCATTGTTCCAGATGAGGGCCTGGAGAACGGTGAACGCATGATCTACGGCATATGATCGCAGAAAGTTGAGCGATGAAGATACGCTCTTTTTGCCGGTATCGACAGCGATGGACCCCAGGGCTGCAGAGAGTGCATTGGATATGGATGAATTGAGCGACGACTGCTGGGTTGGCGATAGACTGGCACGAGCAGTGGCGGATGGATAGAGGGGGAGGGGAGGCAGCGACTGGATAGTCATGGTCGCAGTCTAGAAGGTCTGATCAATTTCCCTTGTCACCGGTAAACAATACTTCCTATTGCGGCTTCCTTTCCCCCAGTTATAGCCATCTATTCAACTAATACCACATTCTTGCATTCCCCATGAGTCCATGAGATGGCGACCCTCCCAAGATCATCAGGCAAATCCACCCTCCTCAACAGGCCAAACACCCAAGACTTCGATAGCGGCGTCAACTCGTCCACAGCGTGGACAGAGTCCAACAACCCCTCTGTCTCCTTGCTTCGGCCACGCAAATACCTCTCAGAGTCTGATTTACGCCAGAATGGCTCTTTATCAGACGACGAACTAGATGATGGCCCTGAAGACGAAACCCATTCGCGATCAGCCCGTGCTTTATACGGCTTCCAGGGCAAGGCCGAATTTCGAGAGCTCGATGTCGAGGCAGGAGACGAAATCAGCGTGTTGAAAGAAGACGTAGGTGAAGGCTGGAGCCTGGTAAAGAACGCCAATGGAGAGATTGGATTACTTCCTCAGACTTACTACACGGTACGTTGCGCTGTAACCATCCCCTGTCGTACCCATTCATTTATAAACCCTTAGTTCACCTCAGAGTTCTCTCCGGCTCCCGACCTTGAAATTGACAACTCCCCCAACGGTAAACAATATCCCAAACGAAAGGAGGCTACGAACGACTCTGTAACTCCTCGAGGCTCACCCAGGAACTCTCAAGCGCCATCCTCCCCACCTCTGATTCCTCAGAATACTGGTGAATGGACGGCCGCTTTCCCCAGCTTCAGACACAGCCTGTTGGGAGGCAAGTCTCTGAACCGCTTCTCGGCATTTGTCACCAGTGGTGCCGAGGAATTCGTTCTGAAAGGCTCCCCTACCGACTCCACTGCTCTTGACGCCGCGACGTCCAATCCTCCCGAGCAGCCTCTTTCTGGACATACGAAAGAGGATTCCTCGGACTCCTTTGACGAGGATGAACAGCGGAAACAAAGCCGGTTAGAAGCAGACCGCCACTTTGTGAGCAGCGGCCCCTCGTGGAAGGAGAAGGTACCCCCTTTCCGCATCTTGGTGCACTCGCCTTCGAAACGGTCCTCGATGTTTTCAGGGGCGTACACCGTTTATAGCGTTACGTCTTTCTTTCACGCTCCTCAAAGTGAAGGGGATGAAGATGATCTTGTCGACCCGGAGGATCCCATCGCCAGTGTCACTGTTCAGCGGCGGTTCTCCCATTTCGTCATTCTGCATACGGCATTGACGCGTCGACTACCGGGTATTGCCCTACCCCCTCTTCCAGAGAAGCAGTACGCTGGGAGGTTCAGTGATGACTTTGTGGAAGCACGAAGAGGTGACTTGGAGCGCTATATCAACAAGGTCATCCGTCATCCAGTCGCTCGATACGCAGAGATGCTTACTTTCTTCCTGAGCTGTGAAAGTGATTCTGTAGGTTTCTTTCTCCTGTCTTCTATGGTGTGGCAGAGCTCTGAGGTTGTTTCCTCGCTCCCCAACAGGAATGGAAGCGGCAAGTTCCAGAGCACTTGTCAATGCCGCCAGCCGGTCCCTCGTTCTACGCTCGCGTATACCATCCTGCTTACAACCTCGACAAAGATGATGCAGCAAACGCGATCGACCTGTTTGATAACCACACTAAAGCTGTTGGGACAGGTGTCCAAAATTTGCGAGGTATTTTCTCAAAGATACGGGAGGCTCGGATAGGTATGTACTGTCGAACCCTTCGTGATTAATAGGGGTATCTCGTTGAGGAGCGACTCCTAGATATGTCAAGGGCCGAACGCCTGCTGTCGTATTCCTTCTTGTCACTCATAACCGGCAAGCCGTTAGCATCTTCATCGTCGTCATCATCAACAGAACCGGCAGACGTCCACGCGACAACCTCTATAGCAAAAGGCTTGGTGAACGAGGCAGGCGCTTGGTGTTGGAGGGAAAACTGTGAAGGTAAAGTTTCTTATCTATTTCTATGGCTATATCATCTTTTGACGAAAGTGTTAATCCTATCTTTTAGACTGCTTGAAACTGACCAAAGCGATCCAGAAGACATCTGAAACTTTGCAGAACGTTGCCGATCTATATGACGACCATGCTCGTAGGACTCAGCTCTCAACACATGAATCTATGAAGACGATGGCGCATCCTGCAGCCATTTATGAAGTGAGAGAGAGAGCCCCGATGAATTTGTTCAAGAATATTGCTCATCGGTTGGTTTAAGGGAATAATCTCAACACATCGTTCCACTCTATCGAGATTCAACGAGGCTGTATACGGGACCTACGTACGCCTTTCTCTTTCCCTCTAATCAGACTCAAGAACAGGGACTTACGAAAGGTTACTGGTTACCAGCCAGACGACGATGTCGCCAACCGCTGCGAAACCGTGCTCAACATAACAATGGCGGAAATGGACACGTACCATAACCAGAAGTTTGAAGATTTTCAAAAACTGGTCACGGAGCACCTGGATGGCGAGATCCAGGTTTATGAACAGGTGAGCAGTCCTTACCTCTCGCGCTCTGTGCATAGTCTTGACATTCACGCGCTATGGTAGATCCTAACTCGACTCTACCTCGCCCGGCGCAACTTTGACTCCCCCGAGTTCGACGAACTGGGCTCCTCCCCGGGCAAGAGCTCGATATACGAACGAGAGCTAGCCAATCCCAAGTTGACTCCAAGCCCTTTGACTCAGCCTTGCCCACATGTGTATGACTCAACACCTATGCGGCCTGTGAGCGTCGCAGTTCAAGAGGGCGTGAACATGCTTTTATCTAGTGCCGGACGTGGAAGCGTGTTCAGCAAGTTTTGGCATTGAATACATCTATATATATATTAACCCCGAATCTATCCGTCATATTCCACACATTATTCATTCTAGGTATATCTACTTGACTGTCTATGTCATACGTTAGGTATCCGAAGCAAAGTCCCAGAGAGGAAGGAAAGCATACCGGTTATCTATAACAATACAACTCGATGGAGGGAGCCACGGGAAAAGAGCAGGACAGACAGACAGTCACTCGGGAGCCACAAGAGTATGCGAAGTACCCGACTTCTTCCAATCCACACCCCTCCGCCTCTTAGAGCTCTTCCACCAATGGTATACAACTGTAAGGTAGGTGGCGATAACGCAACACGCCAGTGAAACGACGATTCCAAAAACGATGAAAGGACTTCCCCTCTCATGATTATTAGTAGGCACGTGAATATTCATGGAGAAAAGTCCTGCAAACATTCATTCATAGCCATGAGAAAGCGGCCAGCTATATATGCAGGAGAAACAGCACTAACCGATTGTTGTCTGGCAACACAGGACGGCGATACTAACTGTCGTCAGGTATACCAATCCCTTGTCTGTATTACCCTTGGAGCGGGCTACGGTCGTTCGAAGGCTGGACAAATACGATGGATGGGATTGGCTGAGGACACGCTCTATGTGATTTAACGATTGTTGGAGGGTAAGGATGTGATCTAGAAATTGATCAGTCAACTGGGGTGCTAAACCTGACGAGCCTAAATACAAATACCTTGCACATCACCCATGTAAATAGCAACTTCTAATTCTTCTCCCTTAGTTCCACCATTCCCCAACGATGCCTGTCCTGATTGCTGGAGCAGGCGCTTGCGAAATTGGGAGACAACGTCGGCCTTGGATGTAAGCAACCGTCCGAGCAAAGTAACCAATTTGCGAGTTTTAGCCATTCGTCGCAAAGTGAGAGTCCTCGGGTTTATCCTAGCCTCTGGTTTCTTCGCCCACAAACGGCTCCAAAAACGAGCAACGGAACGTCTAGCATGGCGGAACAGTAATCGAAGAGTCGGTCGGGGAGGCTTGAAATGAGGTCTAATGCTTAGACTCCCTTCGAAGGTGTCAGCTCTCTCCAGCGTGGGTTTCTCCTCTTGGGAGAGTGGAGACTTGGACCTCGCAAGCTCCGCCTCTGAGTCCGCCTTGGTAGTTGACGACGATGTGCTGCTGCTTTGCTCTTTTTCATTGAGCGTGCTTGCAGCGTCTTCCTCTTCTTCATCAACGTACACCAGCCGGTCGATGTTCATGACTTCCTTCTCAATTTCGGTGAGAACAGGGAAGAATGCATCGACGATAGAGTCCAAGATGCCGTGTGCTATCCAATCTGGAAAAAGTTTCAGCTTCTGAAGCTTGCAAACTTGTCTAAATCACGAACCAGACGACATATTCACGACGTCGTCCAAAAGATTGATGCGACTCCGGACACGATCTGTATGCTCTGAAGGAGAGTGTAAGACGAAGGATTGCCTAGGAGACAGAAAGAAGCGAACCTGATATGTCACGGTTGTGAAACTACATCAAAGTCAGCTCCAGTATTTTGAAAATATCCACACCAAAGCTACTCACGCAACAAATTCCCTCGTTGAATACCACCAGATAGACATTGGCCTCACCGATAGGAACTTCGTTATCATGTTCCTGAAGATCCTTGAGAAGTTTAGCCCTCTCTGCCCGACTTTCAACGGCACGGAACGAGATGAAATAATAGCCTAGTTTCGGGAAGACCTCCAGTTTCTCGCGGGGGTCTTGCTGTAAGATATCTTCTAAAGTAAGAGGGTGGAGATGCAGCAGCTAAATGAACTGTCAGAACGGGCATGGTGAGAAAGGTAGCTTTGCTTACCTTTCCTAAAGCCTTGAGGTCAGCCCAGGTCGGTGATGCGACATCCAGGAACCAGGCCTTGGGCATGAGGCGAGATTTCGAAGCCACCAGTGTGCTACTGGACGATGATACTGCGGGAGATTGGCGAGATTTCCCCTTCTTAGACTTTTTGGATGGATCAAAGGAAGATGGTGGATGAAGCTGTCTGACAAGGCTATCGGGATGATGATGACGACCTGCAGGACGTGACGGATCCAAGGCATTGTGTGGTCCACGGCTCCTTCCTCGAGGGCGGCGACTTCGTGTTCTCTTGGTGACAGTCTCGAGCTGGCTGAGAACAAGGGACAATGACGTCGTGTTGAGAACCCGGTCGTCCTTGCCCTCCGGAACCATGAACAAGTCCCGCCCCGGAAGCGCCATGGTCGAAGGCAGGTACAACGCAAAATGCCGCGCGACTTGACGAGACTCTTCCAAGGCCTTGAGACGACTGATTCTCGCCACGATATCCCGCTCCGACTGCATCGTTTGGAGACTGGACTGGCTGGCGGATCGTTTACGACGGAGACGCCGCCGCATCCGAGCGATTGTGTTGACGGATGACCGGGACGTTGCAGATGAGGAGGATGAGGAAGTGGACGAAGACGACGTCGATACCGACGACGCAGAGCTGCCCCTCCTGACACCGCGAGCCCAACGAGAGATGGCCAGCTCTACGACTGCGGTGATTGCGCCGAGGGGCCCACCAAACCTCTCGGACGACGAGGACGAAGATCCTGACGAGCTGGTGGTCACAGAACTGGCATCGTCCTTGGGAAAGGGGGGTTCTCCGCGATAGATGTCATCGTCATCGGCGTCTGGTGGTTGGGCTGGGTTGATGTCCCTGAGCTCGATGTCCGAGGGGTGTGAGAAGCGGGCGTCGGTGGTAGGCATGGCTGGGATGAGCTGTGGGCCCTGCTAGACGGGCAAACGGCATGCCCCTGGAGGGAGCTAGAGGACCATTGATGAGGTTGAGTTCCATAGGCTGCGTCTCCCTCTCCCTCTCACAAAAGTCCAAAATTAACCGTTCTCACGACTTGATTGTCCAATCAAAACACGTCTATATATTCCGTACTATGAAATCGCTGCTTTTATTAGGTCCCTTGGACGACCCTCGTATTGGAAAATCGTCCATGAGGCCAAAGGCCGCCCCTTTTGCATAAGGTCGAGATTTTTCTCCCCAAGGCCTATCTTCTTCTGTTTCTTCTCAACTGCCTTCTTGACCTTCAGCAGCAATTGCTTCGAACCGAACTTTGTGGAGTAACTCGTGTTTCTCGGCTACTAGTAGGCAACCGTCAATATGAATATGTTAGCAGCAACGGACTGACTGAAGCCTGGTCTCCATTTCTTCATCCACCAATTCCTTTTACCTTGCTCTCCTCCTTCTCTTGACGTTTGGCTCGAGCCAAGCCGTCTTGTCGAATAATACCTTGTCGGTCCTGGTTCACAAGACTCTCGGCACGCTTTACAGCTCTTTCCGTAGTGCACCAAGCGGAACTTTGACTCAGCTGAAGATATTTGAACCTCCCGCGTAGACTGTGTCCTGTTAACGCGACCTTCGCTCTTTCTCGTGTCATCCATCGCCTAGGCGACTCCCTCCACCAGACGATAGACAGTGAGATGATCGTTTGCAAATCAATGCGGGATTGTGAGTTGTTCCACCGTTTACGAGAACCTAGGGCGCTTAACCTTATTTGTCCTATGATCTTTAGGAATCTCCACAGATCCCGTTTCTCATCTCTTCGATACCGCCTTCCCTCACCGAAAAGCCATGTCATCCCCTGGGGATGACGGCCCCACAAACCAGTCCTTCGACAAAACAACATATTACCAAGGAAGAAGCGAAGGAGGCATCTATAACGGGAGGATTTCTGGAGGAGTCAATACTACGCATCAAAGGTTGGCCTCAAACACTGTCCCAGAGCGCGTGCTGAGATGCCCCATGATATAATCCAGCGGGCCTACCGTCAATGTTCACGTCAATGGAGAAAGATTCCCTATGAAACTTCTCCGGACGGTTTTAGCGACCTTTCAATCTTCCGCAAATCGAGATGCTCTTTTCCATCCGTTCCCCCCTGAGAACGGGGAAACAGAAGCGATGGGCGCTACTTCCACGGGCGCTGTCCACTATAGAATGGAAAATGCTTTATTTCAAGGAGATCTAGACGTGGAAGATGCAGCTGACGGTCCAGAGGACGATATCAGTTGGTCGAGCGACACTTCCGACAATCGGCAGAGAGCCTCCGACTCTGACTACGAGCTGGCGCGTATTGTCGATTCCCATCTTCAAAAGAGTCTAGGCTTATCTCACGTCGTGGATAGTCGTCACTCAATAACCTAGACCTGCGGACAATCCAGGTAAAGTCAATGACGAACGCAGAAATTTACACTCGTCGTTTGCTCGGTTGCTGCGACGAGGGCCTTCCATGCTGGCGCCCCAAAGCGGTGGCCGGGACACAGGGAATAGTTCCAGGCGATGTAGGAACTTTCGATCTCACGAATGGTTTCCAAAAGCTGTTCAACATTTGGGACGGAGACTACGTGGGGTGTTGGGAAGCTCCAGCTCTGACCATCCGAACCGACCCAAATCACTTTGATGAAGGCGACCACATTGCCAGCGGCGCTGCTTTGGAAAATTCGAAAATCGACGACGAGTGAGTTCAAGATTCGTCCCGTTATGTTACATGACTAGACACTGAATATTCGTGCCTCAGATCTTTCACGTTATTCGAGTTTCATTGTAAGGATGACCAAGGGGCGATCTTAGTTTGCACCACCGCTGCAGATCTAGTCAAGATGGAGGACCCCAGTGCGCTCCGAAGCTTCCTGATCCAGTACGCGGGAGTCCTCTATCAACAGGCAAGCTCTATCAGGTGCATAACAGACGAACCCCTATACATTATTACTGCTGGTGTCAAGGTTGCCAGTTGGGGTCTTTCTGGGTATCAAGGGGCGCCGCAAGGCCAGGTCCTGAGACTCGAGAAAAGGTTCTCCGACGATACCAACACCAGTAGAGGAAAGGTCTTTCATTGGAAGAACGGAGGAACGGGGGAGGCGCGTCATTGGCCAAATCGGTCTGATCAGGCGGGTCAATATGAAGGAAAAAGCCATAGTCTTTTTCTCCGGGGGTTCAAGCTGGCATTCTCACCTCAATTCCGTGCGCGAATGGATGGCTTGAAGTACGCGGGGGCAGGGAAAGGGTCATTCGGGGATGGGTCCCAAGGTACCGAAGACAAGTCGAGCGGCACTGGTGGATCTTCTGGTACTAGTGGATCGTCTGGCACTGGTGGATCTTCTGGCACCGGTCCGTCTGGTTCAGGATGTCCCCCATCCAAACATTGGAATACCTCTTTATCCGACGACTTACAAATCGATGCTTTTCCTATAAACTACAAAGGAGTGCGTTTACCATTGATGAATGTCTTGTTTTCTGACTGGACCTTTGATTGTAGACGCCCGTACACCCTTGCGATGGTATCACTAATATTTTGCTGGAGATGGTGAGTGCACTACGAAGCTTAACGAAGTGACCTGAGTTCATGTATTGTGAATGGAACCTAGACGGGTGCTGATTGTGCACTATCACACGACGATGACTGGAGGCACGGCCTGAAGAATTCTTCATGGGACAGTAAGCGATATTCTCTGGTATTCAGAGTAAGCATTCCTGAATACGTATGAACCCAGATACTTCTTTCCTTGATATCATCGCTTCGAAAACGATCTCTGTTTTCCGAGGTGAGCGCGCCTACATTTTTTCCAAGTTGTTCCGATGCTCTGGTTTAACCGTTTGGTACCTATGCCCAGGCGTAGCTCATCTGCTGCCCGCCGACACAGATGATGACTTCACAGATGGGCTTGACGTTGTAAACCGAGCAAAAACTCGAGGGCCAGATGCTAAACCCCACCTCCACGAAAGGGACAGCTACGGTCCCTCGTTGGATGACTCTAGACTCGTGACCGGCCGGGGAATGACGACTGGGGGTGGCGAGAAGACGATAAGTCCACAATCGGACTTGACATTGGCTATGGCCAGAAGCACGGACAACCTTCGCCAATTGGAATACTCTCGTCGTGCCCAGCCTACGCCTCCTTCCCCACCCCCGGAACCACGAGAGCAACCAGCAGGCTACCAACCGAGCAATATGCCTGGAGTTGGAATTCCAAAATCGTCTAAACCATCCCGGCCTCCCCGACCGCTCCCAGTTCAACGTTCCCCACGTCCAACTACTTCTGATTACAGTAATTATGGCACTGGAAGCAGCATTCCCATCTCCCATCCTCAACAATACGCCTCGCAGCGATCGACTGCTTATCTCTCGTCTTCCACCGGTTCTAATTTCTTGACATCCAATCCCGCGGAACCCTACCCACGTCCTCAATCTGCTGCAGATAGTCCTGCTACCTACCGCACACGTCCCTATCAATCACCGACGTACGATCCAACCCCTACTTCCGGCGAATTGGCTCGGTCTCCAAGAGCTGTGTCTCCTAGTCGGTCGTCTGGAATCACTGGTCCTCGGCCGTTGCGCATTCACAACGACATCCACAGCGGTCCAGAGATGTCATTGTCTTCTCCCCCTTGCACTCCTATTAGCCCCTCAAGTGAGAAACACACCTCTTCGGAGAAGATACCACTTGTTATCGAGGCATCGTCGTCAGGAACCGATACCGGAACATGCATTCCGACGATAAGTCGACAATCGGAGTTGACACTGCGGCCAGACTATAATGCCAACCTTGACGATTTAAACAAGGGTGTTCACACCAATATGTCCAGGGATGAGTTGGACCATTTCCTGACGTCGCCGTTGTCGCAAACCGACCTTGCCTCTAAACGTTCGATACGGTCAGAAAAACCTGATCAGCCTGTTCCATTGCCTCGACTTGTCATCCCCCAACCCAGACAGGCTCCTCCCCGACCACCTGTCGATGCCAACTACCGTGCGAGCACCTTTGCTGACGACCGGAATAAACACCATTGGACTCCCCGACCACTAACTGAGGATGTCTATGAGCGATTGGAGTACTTCTTCCCAGAACATGACCTTGACAAGCCTGTCATCGAAGCCAATTCAGATGGCAATTCACCAACAAATCGTGAGCCTGTCCGGCCGTTGCCCCCTACACTCTCAACCACCCCTGCAGCCATGGCATTACGGATTCAACAGGAGCGGGCACGGTTGCGGAACACGAAGAAGAGTATTCGTGCCGTAGCGGAAGAGCATAAAAGGCGGATTACTGACAGATCGTCGAAAGTCGACATCGCTTATAACGACAATCCGATGCTGCCAAAGCAGAATAAGAAGCTATGGGGAAGCCGGCTGGAAGAGGTGGATACAACGCAAATGAAGGGCACCCCGCCGGGCACAATCCCAGAATCCACGTCAGGCGGACCAAGTAAGCGATTGTCGCTCTCTGTCGAGCTCTTTCTCGGTGTTGATGTTTCTCTGCAGCCTTCGAATGGGTACGGGGTGAGCTGATTGGCAAGGGCACGTACGGACGGGTGTACCTGGCTCTCAATGCCACTACCGGAGAGATGATGGCTGTGAAGCAAGTGGAATCGCCCAAAACTCCAAGTGACAATAGTGACGATCGGCAAGCCGCTGTCGTTCAAGCCTTTAAAATGGAGAGCGAGACGTTGAAGGACCTCGATCACCCTCACATCGTGCAGTATCTCGGATTCGAAGAAACTCCTACTAATTTGAGCATGTATGTTGTTTCTAGAGCTGCATCTGCATCTGTTGCTAGCGCTCACTTTATCGCAGGTTCTTTGAATATGTCCCTGGCGGCTCCATCGGTAGCTGGCTGTACAAGCACGGCAAATTCTCAGAAGATGTAACCCGGTCTTTCACCGGCCAGATTCTCAGTGGTTTGGAGTACCTTCACTCCAAAGGGATAATACACCGAGTAAGACAACTGCTTGTCCCGCCCTCTCTCTCCGCCATGCTTATTGTACATTTCAGGATCTCAAGGCGGATAATATTCTCGTTGAGATGTCGGGAATCTGTAAAATCTCCGATTTCGGCATATCTAAAAGGACGGACGATACCGATGGAAGCGCATTCACAGCTATGCAAGGCACTATCTTCTGGATGGCGCCCGAAGTCATCAACACGCAGAAGAAGGGCTATAATTCCAAGATCGATATATGGGGCGTGGGATGTGTCGTGTTCGAGATGTGGGGTGGTCGACGGCCATGGTCTGGACAAGAGATGATTGCTGTCATGTTCCAGGTGCGGCATTTTACTATTCAATACCTCCGTTGGCGCTCATGACCTGATACACCCCAGTTATATTCGGCCAAATTGCCACCTCCAGTTCCCGATGATGTGATTCTTTCTGAGCTCGCGGATGACTTCAGGCTGAAATGCTTCGCCATGTTCGTCTTTCCCTCTTTACCTTTGTGGAGAGTTACTCACGTATCAATAACGGCAGAAATCCTGATGAGCGTCCCAGTGCTGCAGAACTCAGAAAGCATCGCTACCTTGATTTGCCCCCAGGTTGGGTTTTCCCTGGTTTCCCAAGTTGAATCATCTACATATATTTGTTTTCATATGCCATTCCGCAACCACTTCAATAGCTCTACGTTCACTCTTCCTTCCTCTCAACAGATTCCGCATTGCATTAATACCTGACATATTTGAATAACCTTGCTTTGTACCCGCATCTCTGTTTCACTGTCTCCATACACGCTCACAGTCACTGCTTCACAATGAACGATCGTACCAGCGACATTAGCATGACGTCATACTAAGGGTCCAGTGCAATCGTCGCATCGGTCGTCCTTTAACTCCCTCCCATCCTCCAACACACCGTACTGATTCAATTGCTGTCTCCGATTTAACACCCTCTGATGGAAATACGGTTCAGGACAGCAAGGAGCGAGCAGTTGCAGCTGTTACGTCCAACGAAAGCCTTTCAGCGCCACCATCGGCGGTTGGTCGTCCCACCTGGCCAGGAATTAGAGGAAGAATCAATAGGAGCAGCAGCTCTGACTCGTCAAAGCTGCAGAAAGACAAGGAAACTCACTATGCTGGAAGTACCACAGAACCTATCTCTTGGTCGAACCACATTTGGAGTCAGCTCACCTATGTGGGTCGTTCTCAAGTTGTTGTGGAAGGCTGTTCCAAAAATTACTAGGATATATGGCTCGGTGACAAAAATGGACCGCTGAGACTGATGGAAGTGTCGGCGACGACGACGAGAGCGACGGGAGAGGACTATTCAAGGAACATGATTGACCAAAGCCTTATTGTAAGTAGATACAGTAGATACTATATATACTAAAAGTCTGTGGAGCAAAGAATAGGAGTTAATGAAACATATGATGAAATTCTGGAGTGATGAGAGCATCGACATAATGATACTCGACACTCGGTAGGTCAGTCGGTGTTTGAGTTAGGTTGCCCAAAATATCTATCAATCAGGACAAGCAATGTTCGTCGAGCGATATGTTTTCTTGACCAAGCTCAAAGACTCTCTCCTCGGCAACCCATTTTTAGCGAATATCTTCATCAGTATTAAAGGTAAGGCTTGTTCGCCAAAGTTGATTTCTCTGTCTTCTTGCAGAAACCGGGTACTTCCAAACCTCCTCTTTCCTTGCAGGAGGCAGCGTTTCTTCGTCTGGTCTGATCAAGGTGAAGCATGGGCAGATAAATAGCCTATCGCCTTTATCAGCTCACTACAGGCAAGTGTCTTCCTCGTTACAGTGTAATTGCCTTTTGACAAATGTGAGCAGAACCAAGGTGAAATAAAGTCTAACCTACATTTCTCCATCCACCGATCCCCTCTACCTATGTCTTCTCCTTCTCTTGACTTTTAGCTCGAGCCAAGGGGTCTCGTCAATCCTTCGAGTTGTTCACAAGACTCTCGGCATACTTCACCACTCTTTCCAATCCTTCTACCTCCGCTTCTCTCCCTTCGAGTTGGTCCAGGGGTGACGAGAGAAGGTTGTGAGCCCGCTTCAGATGATCTCGGAGCATCTGCAACTCTGTCGTATGGGCATCGTCTAAGGAATCGTAGGAGTTTTGGAGAATCTCTGACTCCTATCATAGGGAGAAAATGAGAGTCCCCTGCTACCTATATAACTCTCAGAAATGCGTGACCGACAGTAGAGTCTGGCTGAAGTATACAATCTTCAGCACTTCCACCACTATTCATTCGCAATTGACCGGGTTCTTCGATGATGGGTCTGTGTAAATGTCAGAACTGATGTCGCGTTATAGCGGATGTGAGTCACAACGCGACATTTTTATTGCTTTGCTTGTTTTTTGTTCCTTTGATGCCCGTTTTACCTGCTTGCTCACTGCTTATGCTCAGCATCACTTTCCGAATCACTGTTGCTGTGTTAATCAGAGTCTTCCTCGAACTCTATTGCGACTTTGTGAGTGGTGTACCAAGCGGAAGGCTCCTCAGGTTGACTCGGTTGGAGATGTTGGAACCTCCCACGCAGACCGTGTACCGTTGGTACGTTCGCTCGTTCTTGTGTCGTCTATTGCCTATGCGACTCCCTCCAGCGGACGATAGATCGTCAGATGATTGCTTGCAAAATCGATGGGGATTATGAAGTGCTTTGCCGTTCATATGAAGCCAGTATGTGACTATTGGGCGCTTAAGCTTATTCTATATATGGGGTAGGACTACTTCGAAACCGCGACCTGCCCAGGAAGCTGATTACGCCGAGGTGCTCGGATGGTCCCCCCTTGTCCCCAACTCTAATGGCATCCCCGACCATGGCTTCCACCTCTGGGCCTTCTCGTGCGTCTGCGAAGGCAAGCCGGCTGGAAGAGGTGGATACAACGCAGATTACGCCAAGGTGCTCGGATGCTCCCCCCTTGTCCCAGATCCTAATGGCATCCCCGACCATAGCTTCCAGCTCTGGGCTTTCTCGTGTGCGGGGGCAGCTCAGATCAGATACAATGCAAGTGAAGGGCACCGAGCCGGGCACGACCCCAGAATCTCCGTCAGGTGGACCAAGTAAGCAATTGTCGCTCAAGCTCTTTCTCGGTTTTGATGTTTCTCTGCAGTTACCTTCAAATGGGTACGTGGTGAGCTGATTAGCCAGGGCACGTACGGACGGGTGTACCTGGCTCTCAATGCCACTACCGGAGATATGATGGCTGTGAGGCAGGTGGAATTGCCGCAAACTCCAAGCGATAAGATTGATGTCCGGCAAGCCACTGTGGTTCAAGCCTCGAAAATGGAGAGCGAGACGTTGAAGGACCTCGATCACCCTCACATCGTGCAGTATCTCGGATTCGAAGAAACTCGAGCCAATTTGAACATGTATTTCGTTTCTAGAGCTTCACCTGTCGCCAGCGCTCACTTCTTCACAGTTTCTTCGAATATGTCCCTGGCGGCTCCATCGGTAGCTGGCTGTCCAAGCACGGGAAAATCTCAGAAGATGTAACTCGGTCTTTCATCGGCCAGATTCTCAGTGGTTTGGAGTATCTTCACTCCAAAGGAATAATACATCGAGTAAGACAACTGTTTCCCCTGCCCTCTCTTCGCTATGCTTATTGCACATTTCAGGATCTCAAGGCAGATAATATTCTTGTTGGGACGTCGGGAATCTGTAAAATCTCCGGTTTTAGCGTATCTAAAAGGACGAACGACATATATGGAGGCACATCTACACCTATGCAAGGCACTGTCTTTTGGATGGCACCCGAAGTCATCAACACGCATAAGAAGGGCTATAATTCTAAGATCGATATATGGAGTGTGGGCTGTATCGTGCTCGAGATGTGGGCCGGTCGACGGCCATGGTCTGGACAAGAGATGGTTGCTGTCATGTTCAAGGTGCGGCGTTTCATTATTCAATGCTCCCTGGACGCTCATAACCTGATGCACCGTAGTTATATGACGCCAAACTACCACCTCCAGTTCCTGAAGATGTGATACTTTCTGAACTCGCGGATGATTTCAGGCTGAAATGCTTCGCCATGTTCGTCCTTCTTTCTTTACTTTTGTGGAGAGTTACTCACGTATCAGTAATGGCAGAAATCCTGATGAACGTCCCAGCGCCGCAGATCTCAGAGAGCATCGCTACCTTGATTTGCCCCCGGGTTGGATTTTCCCTGGGTTTCCAAGGGCGCCCTCAACCATAGCTTCCACCTCTGGGCCTTCTAGTGCGCGAGGGCAACCCAGACCGGCTCCTCCCCGACCACCCGTCAATCCCAACCATCGTGCGAGCACCTCTGCTGACGACTGGAATAGCAGCCATTGGACTCCTCGACCAACATCTGAAGATGTCTATGACCAATTGGATGACTACTTCCCGAAACATGATCTCGACAAACCTGCCATCGAAGCCAATTCAAGTGGCAATTCACCAAAAAATCCTAAACCTGTCCGGCCGTTGCCCCCTACACCCTCAACTATTCCTGCAGTCATGGCGACACAGATCCAACAGGAGCAGGAAAGATTGCAAAACACGAAGAAGAGTATTCGTATCGTAGCAGAAGAGCATAAGAGGCGGATTACTGACAGATCGTCGAAAGTCGACATCGCTTATAACAACAATGCGATGTTGCGGAAGCGGAATACGAAGCTATGGGGAAGCCGGCTGGAAGAGGTGGATACAACGCAGATTACGCCGAGGTGCTCGGATGCTGCCCCCTTGTCCCAGACCGTAATGGCATCCCCGACCATAACTTCCACCTCTGCGCCTTCTAGTGCGCGAGAGCAACCTAGACCAGCTCCTCCCCGACCACCTGTCGATCCCAACCATCGTACGAGCACCTTTATTGACGACCGGAATAACCGCCCTTGGACCCCCCGACCACGACCTGAGGATGTCTATGATCGATTGGAAGACTTCTTTCCAGAACATGATCTTGACAAACCTGTCATCGAAGCCAATTCAGGTGGCAATTCATTAACGAATCCCGAGCCTATCCAGCCATTGCCCCCTCCACCCTCACCTACTCCTGCAGCTATGGCAACACAGATTCAACAGGAGCGGGCACGATTGCGGAACACGAAGAAGAGTATTCGTATCGTAGCAGAAGAGCATAAGAGGCGGATTTCTGATAGATCGTCGAAAGTCGACATCGCTTATAACAACAACAATGCGATGCTGCGGAAGCGCAATACGAAGCTATGGGGAAGCCGGTTGGAAGAGTTGGATACAACGCAAATGAAGGGCACCCCGCCAGGCACGATCCCAGAATCTCCGTCAGGCGGACCAAGTAAGCAACGGTTGATCTCTGTCAAATTCTTTCTTTCTGAGTGTTAATGTTTCTTTGCAGCTACCTTCAAATGGGTGCGTGGTGAGCTGATTGGCCAGGGCACGTACGGACGGGTGTACCTGGCTCTCAATGCCACTACCGGAGAGATGATCGCTGTGAAGCAAGTGGAATTGCCCCAAACTCGAAGTGATCAGAGTGATGATCGGCAAGCCACTGTGGTTCAAGCCTTTAAAATGGAGAGCGAGATGTTGAAGGACCTCGATCACCTTCACATCGTGCAATATCTCGGATTCGAAGAAACTCCAACCAATTTGGGCATGTACGCCGTTTCTGGAGCTTTACCCGCTGCTAGCGCTCACTGTTTTCGCAGTTTCTTCGAATATGTTCCTAACGGTTCCATTGGTAGCTGGCTGTCCAAGCACGGTAAAATCTCACAAGATGTAACTCGGTTTTTCACCGGCCAGATTCTCAGTGGTTTGGAGTATCTTCACTCCAAAGGAATAATACACCGAGTAAGATAACTGTTTCCCCCGCTCTCTCTCCCTGATGCTCATTGTCCATACCAGGATCTCAAGGCAGATAAGATTCTTGTTGGGACGTCGGGAATCTGTAAAATCTCCGGGTTTAGCAGATCTAAAAGGATGAACGACATAGATGGGGGCGCATATACACCTATGGAACGCACTGTCTTCTGGATGGCACCCGAAGTCGTTAACACGCAGAAGAAGGGCTATAATTCCAAGATTGATATATGGAGCGTGGGATGTGTCGTGCTCGAGATGTGGGCTGGTAAACGGCCATGGACTAAACAACAGGTGGCTGCTGTCATGTTCCAGGTGTGGCATTTTATTATTCAATACTTCCGTTGACGCTCATGACCTGATACACCCCAGTTATATTCGGCCAAATTGCCACCTCCAATTCCTGATGATGCGAAACTTTCTGAGCTCGCGGATGATTTCAAACTGAAATGCTTCGCCATGTTCGTCTTTCTCTCTTTACCTTTGTGGAGAGTTACTCACGTACCAATAATGGCAGAAATCCTGATAAGCGTCCCAGCGCCGCAGATCTCAGAAAGCATCGCTACCTTGATTTGCCTCCGGGTTGGGTTTTCCCTGCTTTTTCAAGTTGAATCATCTACGTGTATTTTTTTTCATATGCTCTAGTGGCTCGCACATTTTCCATCTCTTTTTGTAATCATTCCATTACAATAGCATTCCCGACCATGCCTTCCACCTCTGGGCCGCAGCCTCAAAGTTCTTAACCAGCTTGGCCAACGGCGCCAAGAAACGGTACGACATGACATGGTTCTTCCATTTACATTCCTTCCTGTGAAGTCGCCGATAGCTTTTCAGCACGCTCTCGATATAAGGCGCGCGATGAATGATCTGCCGATAAACTTCGAGAAATTTCGCTAGAGGAGACCGTGACGTCAGGTCAAAGTCCTCGTTCAGCCCAACGACTTCTCCTGTAACCCGAACACCTCCCGTTGGTGCGTTCGCTCGTCCTTGTGTCATCCATTGCCGATGCGACTCCCTCCAGCGGACGATAGATCTTGCCGTTTATATGGAGCCAGTATACTCATTAGGCGCTCAACCTTATTCTATATATGGGGTAGGAGAAACCACGACCTGCCCCAGATGGNCCCCCCCTTGTCCCCGACCATAGCTTCCACCTCTGGGCCTTCTCGTGCGCAAGGGCAACCCAGATTGGATACAACGCAAATGCAGGGCACGAACCCAGAATCCTCGTCAGGCGGACCAAGTAAGCGATTGTCGCTCTCTGTCAAGCTCTTTCTGAGTGATGATGCTTCTTTGCAGTTACCTTCCAATGGATGCGTGGTGAGCTGATCGGCCAGGGCACCTACGGACGGGTGTACCTGGCTCTCAATGCCACTACTTCAGAGACGATGGCTGTGAAGCAGGTGGAGTTGCCGCAAACTCCAAGCGACAAGATTGATGTCCGGCAAGCCTCTGTTGGTCAAGCCTTGAAAACGGAGAGCGAGATGCTGAAGGACCTTGATCACCCTCACATCGTGGAGTATCTCGGATTCGAAGAAACTCCAACCAATTTGAACATGTATTTCATTTCTAGAGCTTCACCTGTTGCTAGCGCTCACTTTTTCGCAGTTTCTTTGAATATGTCCCCAACGGCTCCATCGGTATCTGGCTGTCCAAGCACGGGAAAATCTCAGAAGATGTAACCCGGTCTTTCACCGGCCAGATTCTCAGTGGTTTGGAGTATCTTCACTCCAAAGGAATAATACACCGAGTAGGACAACTGTTTCCCCTGCCCTCTCTTCGCCATACTTATTGTACACTTCAGGATCTCAAGGCAGATAATATTCTTGTTGGGACGTCAGGAATCTGTAAAATCTCTGGCTTTGGCATATCTAGAAGGATGAACGACACAGATGGAGGCGCATCTACACCTATGCAAGGCACCGTCTTTTGGATGGCACCCGAAGTCATCAACACGCAGAAGAAGGGCTATAATTCCAAGATCGATATATGGAGTGTGGGCTGTATCGTGATCGAGATGTGGGGTGGTCGACGGCCGTGGTCTGGACAAGAGATGATTGCTGTCATGTTCCAGGTGCGGCGTTTCATTATTCAGTGCTTCCCTGGACGCTCATGACCTGATGCACCCTAGTTATATGAGGCCAAATTGCCACCTCCAGTTCCTGACGATATGGTACTTTCTGAGCTCGCGGATGATTTCAGGCTGAAATGCTTCGCCATGTTCGTCCTTCTCTCTTCAGCTTTGTGGAGAGTTACTCACGTATCACTAATGGTAGAAATCCTGATGAGCGTCCCAGCGCTGCAGAACTCAGAAAGCATCATTACCTTGATATGCCCCCAGGTTGGGTTTTCCCTGGTTTCCCAAGTTGAATCATCTACGTGTATTTGTTTTCATATGCCAGTGGCTCGCACATTTTCCATCTCTTTTTGCAATCATTCCATTACTGGCAATGGCATTCCCGACCATGCTTTCCACTTCTGGGCCGCAGCCTCAGAGTTCTTCTTGGCCAACGGCGTGCTACCCCAGAGGATCTGGAGAGTCGAATTACAAGACAGTTTAAATTGCCATAATCCCATTTGCCAGCTGGTACTCGTTCCCGTCGAAAAGCCGCGTCATTGTATTTTCAGTAGATCAGATAAATGTCTCTTGACTCTATATTTCGTCCTTCAGTACTCTACGAAAATCGTTGCTTTTTATTAGGTCGGCCCTCGCCAGAGCTCGCAGTAAAAAACCGTTTGCGAGGTGCTGAAGGCTGGTCAAAGGCCTCCCCTTTCACATACGGTCGAGATCTTTTCTCCTTTTGGCCCATCTTCTTCTGTTTCTTCTCAATTGCTTTCTTCACCGCCCGCCCACCTCCTTCGGCAGCGATGGCCTCGAACCGAGCTTTGTTGAATAACTCGCGTTTCTCGGCTAGGCGGCGGTCAGGATGTTATTAGCAACGAAATAAAGTCTGGCTTACATTTCTTCATCCACCAATTCCCTTTACCTTCGCTCCTCTTCTCCTTCTCTTGACGCTTAGCTCGAGCCAAAGCGTCTTGTCGGATATTATCTTGTCGATCCTTGTTCACAAGACTCTCAGCACGCTTCACCGCTCTTTCCAATCGTTCTACCTCCGCTTCTCTCTCTTCCAGTTGATCCCGGGGTGACGACGATAGAAGCTTACGAGCTCGCTTGAGATGATCTCGGAGCGTCTGCAATTCCGTCGTATGGGCATCATTTAAAAAACCGTAGGATTTTTGGAAAACCTCTGGCTTGAAATCTCCTGCCATAGGTAGGAAACGAGGGTCCCTTGCAACCTAAAAAGCTCTTAGCAAGGCTTTCCCTACGATGTCTAGCTGAAGCTAAAGCTTACAATCTTCGGCACCTCCACCACTGTTCGTTTACGACTAACGGGTTTCTTTGAAGTCACTTCCATGGGTCTGTGGATATGTCAGAAAATGATATAGCTTCAGAGCGGTTGTGACATACGCATTTTTATTACTTCGCTTCTTCCTTGTTTCCTTCGATGTCCATTCTACCTTCTCCTTCTTGCCCATTGCTCCATCCTCAGCATTACTTTCCGAGTCGCTGTTGCTGTCTCGATCAGAGTCTTCCTCGTCCTCTGTCTCGACTTCGGCCTGGTATAGGGCGCTTTGGGCTTTCCGTAGTGTACCAAGCGGAAGGTTCTTCAGGTCTTGAAGACAGAGATATTAGAGCTATCCGCACGATACGACAGTAACAGCGAACGTACTTTTTTCCAAATCTGACTGAGATAGGTGTTGAGAAGGCGCACAGCGAAGTAATTTCAGAACATACCAACTTTGAAGCTTTCGGCTTCACAGGTATTGAATCTCCCTCCTCCTCATCTCCATCTTGGTCATAATCAAGGTCGTCGTCATCGTCCCATTGGACGATACGAGGTGCGTCCGCATCATCGTCACCCTTTTCCACTTCAGAATCGTCGTCGTACTCCCCAGCGTTGCAGAGGCCGTCCTGGCTCGATCCCTCCTCGAATTCATTTGAGGATGAAGATTCTGGTTCTTCGTATGTTTTGCGACCCTTTTTAACAATGGTAACATTTTTGGCTGCATTTGAGGAAGAGGCAGCAGCCTTGGCGGAGCGTCTGCGAACCATGGAGCCTGAGGTGGTGAGGAGGAAGTGAGATACTTGAGTTGAGCCTGGTGCTTCGCCTACCTTGAACTGGGAAATTATGCACAGCCACTTGCCTTCTGCCTTAAAGCCCCTATTTTCTCGTCCTCCCTTTAAAAATTCTATCTCTGTTAACTACGTACGCTAAGGTTAACAGAACTCGCCGAATCGTCTAGTAGTACATATCTCCCATTCTCAAGCCTCACATCCAGCGACAATCCTTTCGACGGTACACCCGACCTCCAGAGTGGAGTCAACCCAAACCAGGCACCAAATTTTGCAAACCACTTCCTCTTGCCCCAATCCTTTTTGCGAACAGGATCAGTCAACAGTCCTTCCCACCTGTACGTCGGTCTTGTGCGAATCCAGGACCCGTCGTGATTAGTACCTCCTCCGGTGCCCAACGTTGACGGATTGCCTTGGGTCAAGACGTCCACGTCTTCCATGTCGAGTTCGTTACGATCGTGTCCCATATGGAACATGATGGCCTTAAGCCACATATCTAAGTACTTTTCCAAGTGTGAGATAAAAATTGGACGTACCCTGTTGGAGTCACGGAAAACGCAATCGTTGAGTCGAGCGTACAATTTGTTCAGGAAGCCCGAGTGTATGCAATCCATGAACTTCGGTTTCTTATGGAGCAGTCCCCTTTGGGTCAAGAAGCTTTCAAGGGCTGCTCTTGGAAGGGGCGTATAAGCGATTGAAGTCTTGTAGTGAGGGTTGAAGTCAGCTTCATGTTTCTTCAAACCAGATATTGTGTCATGATTTCTTCGCCACAGGTCATCCTAAGATCATATGAGCTTTTCGCACTGCTGGGAACGCGGAAAAAAGGGACGCACCCAAAAGATGAACCACCAGGTCGCAGCCTCTGAGCGTGAAACTGCAGTGAACCTCTCGTACATGGACGAGAAAACGTCTTCGCTGTTTAGAATGAGCCGACGGATTCGGGTATCTCTCTCCCCCTCGATCGAGCTCTGCGGCAATCCACAAGGATCCCTAGGCTGAGCATAGACATGCGCCAAGAAACGGTACGACATGACATGGTTCTTCCATTTACATTCCTTCCTGTGAAATCGCCGATAGCTTTTCAACACGCTTTCGATATACGGCGCGCGACCTTGGATGATCTGCCGATTGACTTCGAGAAATTTCGCTAGAGGAGACGTCAAGTCAAAGTCCTCGTTCAGCCCAATGACTTCTCCTGTAACCCGGACACTTTTGCTGTAAACGATCTCCACTTGGAACCCACTGCCGAATTGGAGACCCTCCCACTTCAAGAAGCCTTTCCTCTTGATGCGCAAAACCCCGACATCGTAGCTCATTGAAGTGGTCGCAGCGTAGTTCCTGCGAGGATTCAGCCAGGAGGTCCTACCAACGCGCTTCAGTGAAAGTTAGCACTATGTCTTGCAAGCCAAAAGGTAAGGGAAAACTTACTTGCCTATGCTCATACGGCCAGACCACCCTCTGCCCATCCAGAGCCCTCAACGACATTCTCACTTGTCTCCTCCTCTGGATATCTGGGTCCGAATTCTGAGCAATGTAAGCTTCCAGATCGGCAATGTCTCGTAGAACCGCAAGAGGCCCTTCATCGTATCGAATGACCTGCGATGCTTTAACAGCTGTAGGGATCGTTGAAAGACTCTGGACTCACCAAGGTCGGTGGAAACGGTATCCACCACGAATTTCCGAAATGGCTTTTGCAAACCGACGTCCCCTCTTCTTCCCCTGGTCTTCTCCAGTAGCTATCGGGACCTGTATAGTGTTTCTGGATCTCTTTCTCGAGGTACTGGTACCAGGAGTAATCCGGTCCATGAAGGAGAAGCACAGCCTTTTGATATGACAAGTCTCCAACTTCACGAAGGATCTATATTGAGAAATTAGGATACGTACTCTCGAAAGAGGACAATAATCTGTACCTTCATGTTCTCCGCGTGTCTCTCTCCTGGAGTACCCTTGAAGTCCAGAAGGTATGGAGGATACTCAGCATCCCGAGCTTGAGAGAAGGTCATTTGTTGTTCTGGAGGAATTCGACAGGCTTCGTCCGTGAATAAGAGGGTTGTGACGGATTCTTGCCATATACGCCTTTTAGTGTGGACTGAAGACGGCGATATGTCGAGACTGTATATAGAGTTAGACGTATATCAGGAATGAAACAGAGAAGACGAGCAGTTACCGAGGTGAAAATATGTCGATGCCTGACGACGAGGTTAGAACAAGACCGCCTTTCTTCAAGGAGAAAAACTCACTAAAGTCGATCCGTCTAGTAAGCCCTGTTGCAAAGCAAAGGTAAGTGCATCGTCAAATAAAGAAGCATTGAAAAGCTTACTCTTTACGAGTCTCTGGATGATGCCGAGGTTAATGGCAGAGAAATCTAATCCAGGAGTTAGACATGAAACGAAGACGTCCACGAAAAGACGNAAAAACGTACAAAACCCAAGTCCATAGGTTACAATATAAATACTGCAGCGACCCGATCAGCAACCAATTCACCACTAAAACGAAATAGAGGGAAACATACCTGTACAACACGTAGGTATCAACAATCTCCTTGCCGGGTATATTGAGAGTAATCGCAAGAGCGGTCGTAGTAGTCGTAACATAATTTATCCGAGATGTCCATTCACTGGCATTGTTCACCGGATCCAAAAACGGAGAAAAGATGCATTGAGCAACGAAAAAACCGATCGTGGCAGCGAGCAAAAGCACTTGTCGAGCAATGGGTATAGCTGTTCTAGATGCGTGTCGGAATAGACAGTTATCTGGGTCGATGACTGCAATAATTATGAGTGTGCTGAGCTTCGCGAAAAGGTAGATGGATTCGTAGGTTGCCCATCCACGTCTGAAGCCTGGGTAGAAGTGAGCGATTTTTTGCGGCTAATAGGTGGGCAACGCGTACCGCTGTACAGGAAAGCAAATGGATTTCGATCGCGTTCAAGCAACCGATGGTACTCCGCGTCCATGTCGGCTTCCGTTCTGAGACGTCCTAACCCATTGTATTTCTCCACTTTAGGGACAGACTGTCGGATGACCCGTCTCAAAGCAATCGGAAACCAAAATGTCAACTATTAACAATAATGAGTACGCAATTTCTGGATGAACGGCAAGGAGAAGAACTCACGAAGCCAACAGCAACGACAGCCAAAATCACAATTACAGCGGCGTAATTGACTTCGTTCCTCTTCATGGTGGTAGTCCAACAGAAATCCAATGGTTCTCTGAACTCTTCAACGGGACCAAGAGGCTCGAGGACAGGAAGGCCATCAGCGTTGAATGTCGCATTCGCATTCTTGTAAGGGTTAGGAATGGGCCAAAGCTCTTCGGACCAGACAATAACATGAACGGCCATGGTACTCAAAGGCAGATAGATCACCGTCAACAGGAATGTGACGATCACTAAGCCCCATTGGTTCCCCCTTGTCTCTGTCTGTTGAAGACCCTCGATTGTGTTGTAGCGGTCGCAGTGGAGTGTCGAACGATAAAAATAGAAGAGCAAGGTGGCTGTGATCACGATGAACACCAGGAGATATAGCAGTGATTGTGCGAGAGTGGACGCAAAGTTGAGTGCCAAGACGTTAGGGCTGAAATGCTCCTTGAGATGGATAAATGGGACAGAAACAAACGGGGCTTACATTGTTCCCAAGAATATCTGCCTCCATTTATCTCGGAAGCCTTCTGAACCGACTGCATGTCGCAGTGAGCGAGGGGAAACTCNGGGGGGAGGAACAAAGGAGGCGTACCAATGGTACCCAGGAGGAGGGCGAAGACCTGAACCGTATTAACCAGTCCTTGCAAGCTGTAGAACGATGCCAAGGCACTCGAGCCCTAAAAAGAGGAAAAACCCATTCAACATTCCTGCCTCTCCTTCAACACCCAGAAAAACCAAACGCACCAAGAAACCAATCATAACATTGATAGAAGACCCCAAAATCGACTTTCTATTCTTCCAAAACGGCAACTTCACATTGTTGGACTCAAGGTCGTCAAGCGACAGACCCGACTTGGCCAACCGTTCCATGGGGGGAAACATAGCCGGATCTTCAGGCAATGGCTCCTTGGACTCGTCCTTCTCCTTGCCCCGATCATTCTCGAGAAACTCGGGTTTGGGCAAGGACGCGATGTAGTTGTCGAGTTTGGGCAAGTGCAACGGAGCGGCACCGCGAGCAAAGATCGTGGTTGCAGGGATAGGAATGTGAGAGCGTGTACTGGAGAAGCTACCGAGCGCGGTACTGGATGTTGTGGTGGATACAATCCGTGGTCTATTATTCCTGTATGGGTGTTGTGCATCTGGAGGATATGTATGTTGCAGCAATTTATCCTTCTCGTCTACTTCTGCGAAATGAATTGCACTGGGTCTAGTTGCGGTGGGATTGCGAGGGAAGGAAGGTCGGTTGGCCAGGGTGGTGACATCCTCCTCCTGAGCCTGGGCGTCTTCAACAGATTTGGACGCGGGTGGCTCTCCAGAGGTGACGGTGCTGGATGTAGAGCTGGAGGCATTTCCTGGGGTGATAGGGCCATTCCGAACAAGGAACCTGGCAGGAGTTGGTACCAGAGTTGCAATCGAAGTCGATGAAGGATTGGTAGACAGAGTTCGTCGAGGGTTGGAGGTCGGCGAGGACTCATACAGATCAATGAGCTCCTTTACAGCCATACCCGCATTATTGCGTCGGCATGAGCTCTTAAGGATTTTTCAAGAGCCTTGAACGTCGTTAGCAATGGTACAATGGTAACGATCAGGGAAGCCTCCATGATGTCAGGTGTCTTCTTTTGGACAGCTGCCGTCCTCTGATTTGGGGAAGCCCCCTATTTGAGTTTGTCAAAGAACATAGAGTGATACAGCACTGAACTACGTATAATACAAGAGGGTATAGACAATAGATACATACAAGGGAACTAGCCACATAGCTATGAGCTATCCGAGGTGTCAGTTGAGGAACCAGTTTCATCGCCGGCGTCCTCGACATCTGAAATGTGGGGTCAATAATGCACTTCATGCGTAAAAGGCGTTCTTACCCATGGGATAGTGAGTGTGCATGGGAGGTGGTGGACGGGGGGGGACTTGGTCTCTTCGGTGGTCCAGTGCCGTGAGCTCTGCCTCGTGGTGCTCCTCTCCCATTGCCAACTCCTCGAGCTGCGAGACTAGGACTTTGAGTGAAAGATGAAGCGGGAGTGGGGGCAGATGTTCCTTCCGGAGAGGACGATCTAGAGGACGAAGAAGACCTGCCAAGCAACGATGAATCACGGAGCTTTGAAGGGACTCGGGATTGCGACTTGTTCGCTGGGGAGAAGTTGGGTTGCTGCGATTCGACCATGAGGCTCTCTGCATGTGGGACGAAGTAGTTCACTTACGTTGGATGCCACACCAGAACCATCGGCGTCTGCTTTTACCCGAGATATCGGGGAGCCTGAACTAGATTAGACCACTGGACAAGAGTTCATGCCAAGGAACCCACCTATTGGTTTACCTTTCGCTTTCTTAGCGGGGGAGACTTGAGGCGACGGCGCCTGGTATATTCATGAATATGACAAAACTTGGAAGGATTTATGACAGAAGCTCTTACTCGTTTGCGCTTGAGGGTATACTCGCTCTCATCTAGAAGGGCATATAAGAAGAATGATTTAGATAATGGGGAATATTAAAGCTTGCCTTTGTGCTTGCCCTTATTCGGCGACTTGTCGTCGGACATGTATCCTGCTTCCGAGGAGGGAGATACAGACCTTCCGGCTTCTGAAGGTGGCCTGAATACGTTAGGCGTGTCTGCAAGGGAGAAGGGGGTGGATTCATACTTTGGTTTGGAGTTGGATCTGGGAGGACCACGTCGGGAGTTTGCCAGTCCCATACAAGAGCTTAAGTGAGGTGCGTATCTGTTCGATGAAATCTAGCATTGCGGGTTAGCTCAGAACGTCAAAATGACAACTAACGAGCAGGCGCACCTGCCGGGTACAATTTATACATTCCAAGATTGGATTTCCATCTGGCTTTGAGTTGGTGGGTGTATTTGCACCAGTGCCTTTAGGATCCCCATTTGACGAAGGTGTTCCGGACCTTGAAGGGGCGGGAAGGCCTTGGCTCGAGGAAGCCGAGTTGTTCAACGATGATGGTACGTGAACTTGAGAAGTATTATTGAAATGAAAGGCGCAATGAAACCGAAGAGTGTACCTGCATTGCATCTTTACAACATTAGAGAACAAGAGAGACGGCTAAGAACAGACAGAACGCACCTGGTGTTGCAAACCTTACAAACAACGCTGCCCCGGGCTACCTCGTGGTGAGACTGAAGAGTGGCGTCCAAAACCAGCTCGTCTAGAATGGAAGAGAGGATGAGAGATGTCTATAGTTGGGATGTTCAGGGCAAGGCACATGAGCTGTCTGAGTTGGACAAGACAGGGAGCAACAGACCAGGGACGACAAAGTCTCTTCGCGGTCTGACCTGGGCATCTCGCGGCTTTTGGATGCTGGTCGAAACCAGTGTCAACGAGCAAATACTATACCTGTGGGAGGGAGGACAACAAGAGTCTAATGAACGAATCACATAAGCAGTCTGAGCGCGGACACGCTGACGTCGACGCGTCGTCTCCGACGTGAACTCATTTGCCGGGAATTTAAAATCACAAAATTGCGGATGTACTATTAGGCACTTATTTAGCTCAAAACTCCCTGGCTGGACAGCAATGGAGCCGCCAAGGAGCCACAGCAACATGCTGAATGGAAAAAATACAGCCACTGCAATTTACGTTCTGTTCCGAAGCTCGTACAGCTTGAAACCTCTGGGGAGAGTCCAAGAGGCCATTTGAGACGAGTGTACCAATGCTTCGAGTTCTGCAAGACCACCGCGACATCGTCTCGAGGATTGAACCTCGCTCAACGAGTGGGCGCTTGAGGAGACGAACACGGCGGGACGGGCCGAACTGGCCGGGCGTGTGACAGAGTTGTTACAGTGACGGATAGCAAGCCGGTTGAATACGAGATACGCCGCTTCTGGTTGGTCGGTTCCTGTCTTTCCTTCCTCCTCCTCCTCCCGTCCTCCCCGTTTTCCTGACCCCCTCTNCCCCCCTTTCATGGCCCCGAAGCCTCCTTGCGCAAAGTACCAATACGTCGTAACCTCCTCAGGCCCCAAGATCCTCCCTGTTGACGAACCCGCGTGCAAGGACGAAGAGAGCCCAGCGGACTACAATGCTGGCGGCTATCTCCCGGTGAAGGTCAATGATACATTCAAACAAGGGCGCTATCGTGTGGTTCGCAAGCTAGGGTTCGTTTTTTATATCTTTCCCGCGAAGTGCTACGGCTCATAGCACGTAATCATGACACCATAGATGGGGGCACTTCTCTACCGTCTGGCTGGTCAAGGATTCGCAGTGAGTTTTCCTTCGGCCCATCCATCACAACCTTGCTCAAACTCTTCGTCTTCAAGCACCCGCAACCACTCAGCCCTCAAGGTCGTCAAGTCTGCCGGTCGATATGCCGAGACTGCCCGCGACGAGATCAAGCTTCTTTCCAAAGTCGCTGCTGCCTCTCCAGATCATCTTGGCCGGGCTCACATCGTGTCGTTTTTGGACTCTTTCCAGCATCAGGGCCCTGAATCGTCCCACATCTGCATCGTTTTCGAGCCCCTGGGTGAAAATCTGCTTGCTCTGATCGAGAGAAACAAGAAGAAGGGCGTCTCCCGAGCACTTGTCAAGACGGTGGCGAAACAGATCCTTTTGGGACTCCAGTACCTTCATGATGAGTGTGATCTCGTTCACACCGACATTAAGCCAGAGAACATTTGTAAGTCCGAGTCGCTCGTCACGTTCATCTTTACTCGACTTCAACGCTAATCCCCGTTTAGTAATATCTATCCCAGATATCGAGGTGCATATCAAGAACGAGTTGTCACAGTCACCCACCCCGACGTCCCGACGTGTTGGTGTGCCATTGCCAACCAAGTCGCGAGCTGGTGTGACCATTCCTTACAATCAGCAACGTGCGCGCCGTCAGGTCCAAATCTTCGATTCCCAGCCCCTGTCAAGTCCAGGGCGCAGTGCTACGAGAAGTGCAATGGGCAATTCCAGCGTCACAATGAGTCGAGCCCCTGATTCTGGTAGCGGCACCAATAGCCTCTGTAGTAGCTATGTTGCCCCTGCCAGCCTGGCTAAGAACATCAAGAACGGCGCAAGTCTCCCGCCAAACACGAGTTTCGTGGGAGGCTCAATACCGTCCTCCAGCATTCCCAAGATTCCCAGTTGTCTTTCTTCCTCATTCCCAGTCCCACATCCAATTGCGTCCAAACCTGTGATTGCACCAACTCCTGTTGCCCCTCAATCTGATGGCCAGCGGAACTCAGCGCCGTCAACATCCTCGTCATCATCCTCCATATCCTCTGCTGTAGGCTCCACCACTGGTGGTTCGAGCAGTATTATCAGCACCCCTCCAACTTCGCTTTCCCAGTCAATGACAGGAGCCGTAGCTGGATTCATGAATCCGATGGCACTTGTGGCGGTGACTGATGGCACTCAGTTGCTACCCGTACCAAATAAGAAGGTTGAAGGTGATCTCGAGGCTGAATTGAGTGCTGCGCTTTCCAACTCTTGGAAGACCAGCCCTCCAGCCTCTACTTCCTGGAACGACAAGCTTTCGTCCTCGTTGTCGTCATCCTACAAGTCCAAAGCTAGTCCACTCAAGGGAAGCAAACCAAGATCATCGAATACTCGGGGGCACAATAGATCTCAATCCGGTGTTGCTACTAACTGGCTCGATCCTGGAACAGCTGCGCCAGCACCTGCAGTCCTTGTCAGCGCAGTTGTAGGTTCCGACAGTCAAGGAGCGAACATATTGTCGGTCAGTAACGTCAATGTCGTGAACAGCGATAGCACAGTTCTCTCTGGTACTTCTTCAATCTCCGAGAGCTCGTCAGCGACGGCTACTCTACGACCTTCTCCAACTGGGACACCTTTCGTTTCCCCAGTGAATGGCAAAGCGATACCTCCCGTGAATACTGTCACCAAACTTTTGAATGAAGCCATCAACGATTCTCCCAACGATGCGAAATCTGTCCCCCCTATTCCCCCCCCAAGTATCTCTCCTCACGAAAACTGNCCCCCCTTCGCTCCAATCTTACGACCCCGTCCCCTCTCGCAGACAGTAACGTTTCGCGAAAGTCGCCTCCACAACGCATTTCCCAACTTTCAGCTCACATGCACTCTCATCAAGTCTCTTCACTAACTTCATGTTCAATCAATCATCCGCGATGTATCCATAATAGTAGTACTCACCAGTCCATTCCCTCTAATTCCCCACTCTCCACCGTTTCCCACCCTACGGCCACCTATCCCCCAATTAGTCCGCCTCCTCCACCTTCCAGTCCTGTCACAGAAACTCTTCCTTCATCTTCTTTCCCCTCCGTGGGGCAAAGGACGACCCCTCTGGATACTGGTCTCTCCCCAGCTCCGCACGAACAATCTCCTATATCCGTCAAGATTGCCGACTTGGGTAATGCCACTCCATCGAAGAAGCACTATACCGAGGATATCCAGACACGACAGTATCGTGCACCTGAAGCCATCGTCGGTCGCCGAGATTGGGACACCCGGGCTGATGTATGGAGTGTCGCATGCGTCGTACGTTACTTTTCTTTCTGGATTCAAATGCAAAGATGCTCATGTGGATGTTAGGTCTTCGAACTGCTGACCGCCGAATACCTATTCGACCCTCAAGGCCAGGGCGAACTGTTTACCAAAGACGATGACCATATGGCGCAAATCATCGAACTCCTCGGGGATTTCCCCCTTGAGGTGAAGATGGGCGGCAAGTACAGTCGTGAGCTGTTTGATCACAACGGTAAGTTGAATCTTTCACGATTGCCGTTAACTGTTCTTGCTCATCCAACCTCTCCCCAATATCAGGTGCTCTCCGATATATCAGAACACTCAAGCCCTGGCCATTGAAGCGCGTCATGGTCGAGAAATACCTCTACTCGGAAGAAGACGCCGGTGTTCTCTGTGCTTTCTTGGAACCCATGCTGGCTGTCGATTTCCGTGATAGGGTTTACGCTCGCGACATGGTCGATCACCCTTGGCTGGCTATCAGTGATGAGGAAGAGCCCTTCGAGTGGTAGGCTCCCCCATTTCGTATCCCCTGTAATACACCCTCGTTTCTTGCCCCGTTGTCGTTTCTTTTTGTTCCTTCTCACTTTGGGCTTGCTAATTTTGTTGAGGGTTTCTTGTTGTCCCGCAAGTTTACCTACCCTGGGATTTTCTTCTATGTTTTACTTGCCCTTTTCCTTGCAACCGGTTGAGCTATAGACATATAGATCTTTCTCTCCTTTCTCCCTCTATAATCCATGGGACTATTTTATTAACTTTTTGTTCCTGTTTCTTACTTCTATGATTATCTACTGGTTTGCTTCTGGAATTGACTGTACATATCGTCGGTAGTACTTATTCCCCCTTTCCCTTCTCCCTTGGTCCTCTCACCTAATTCCTCTCGGATTCTCTCTTTTCCTGGTTCTTAACTACGTATGTCTGTTCCCCTCCTGTGTTTGCTCTGGCTGTGTCTGTCTCGATAATAATTTACGCCATACCCTGTAGAAATGCGCGCTTCATGTAGACGATGAGAAATGATGCAATATGAGATGGAAACTGGATAATACAAGTCTTCATGGAGGAAACATCGAAGATGGCTGCATTTATGGAGAGGTACAGGCTATTCGACCTCTTTTTGCGGTCGATGTTTTCTGATCGCAGGCAAAGTACCATGTTGTCTAGGACTGGCAACAGATTGGCGACGGAGAGGCAGCCGTGTTCCTCTGTGTTCAGATCAAGAACCTGGGTAAGAGCCTTCGAGGAAGTCACTAGAAGGATTTCGTCCAAAGGCTCCATTTGCAGAGATATAAGATCACAGTGGATGTCATTGACAGGGAGAGTACATTGAACAAGTTAACACGAGCGTTATTTGTACACCTGAATAGAAAGGATCAGCATGTTACCAGACGAAGGCCGAATAGAGGATTCTCAGAAGGTCATTCATGTCAATGAATCGTCTGTACAAGTACAGAGACACAGTTCGACTAAGAGGTGCCAATGGGTCGTAATAACAACACTCTTCATTGAGAAGGTAGAAAGAACTGCTGCTCACCTTGTACGTCGCACCGACATGTTCCTTTCCAAGCCGCGGAACGCGAAAATTTTATACATCCGCTAGGATCATGTGACGATTTCGGCATCGGCATCTAGCGAGAGAACTGTGCAGCTGATCAAGCCACCGACTTCTCATTTCGGGCAATACTATCGGCACGTTCTCCAGCAAAGGTGATTATCTCGACGACGAGCCCTCCACGAACGTCTTAGTGACCTCCTCTATTCCAGCTCCTCAAAATGGCCAGCCAAATTAGCAAGAAGCGAAAGTTTGTCGCCGATGGTGTCTTCCGTGCCGAACTCAACGAGTTCTTCATGCGCGAACTGGCCGAGGAAGGCTACTCTGGTTGCGATGTCCGAGTGACCCACGCTCGCACTGAGGTACATTGAAGTCTGTCCCCAGTCCAAGATCCCGTGTTAAAGCGCAGATTAGATCATCATCAGGGCCACCCACACCCAGGAGGTCCTCGGTGAGAAGGGCCGTCGCATTCGCGAACTTACCGCCCTCGTCCAAAAACGATTCAAATTCCCCGAAAACTCCCTCGAGCTCTACGCTGAAAAGGTTCAATACCGTGGTCTTTCTGCTATCGCACAGTGCGAGAGCTTGCGATACAAGTTGCTTGGTGGTCTTGCTGTTCGTCGGTGAGTATTTAGCGTTGGCCTTATCTCGGTACCGAAGCTGATAGTTGAATCATAGTGCTTGCTATGGTGTCCTCCGTTTCGTTATGGAGTCTGGCGCCAAGGGTTGCGAAGTCGTTGTCTCTGGCAAGCTCCGTGCTGCTCGTGCCAAGTCGATGAAGTTCACCGATGGCTTCATGATCCACTCCGGTCAACCCGCCCGCGACTTCGTCGACTACGCTGTTCGTCACGTCCTTCTCCGTCAGGGTGTGCTCGGTATCAAGGTCAAGATGTAAGAATCATTCATCCATTTTTTGGTGCCTTTATTGATCGCTCTGCAGCATGAAGGGATTCGACCCATCTGGTGCAACTGGCCCCACCAAGCCCCTCCCCGATTCCGTTGCCATCACCGACCCCCTCCCAGACAAAATCGTCACCGAGCCTCTTTCCGAACAAAGGGAACCTGCTGTCGTTCCTCCTGCTGNCCCCCGTTGGCGAGGAGTACGCTCCCCAAGACCAGGGTTACCAGCAGCAACCCGAGTCAGCCGAAGCGTTCTAAACTTTTCCTCTGTATTTCTTATGCTACGACGTTGATGTTCTCAATGACACGATCATTGCCCGCAGAAATCCGTGGATTGTGCAAATGTTATGGTATACATCACAAGTGTGCTGTAATGCTATTCCCTGCTTGTCCGTCCTTGGGGAATTGCAAAGTCAGTGTCTTGGTTCGGTTTCCTGTCCAAAATGCAGGGAGTTGGCCCGCACCAAACGCGAACGTGAGACTGGCACTATTGCGACTCTGGGATGGGTCTGAAGCAATTATTGTGCCATCATTCAGAGACACTGTCATTGCACAGGCAACATTGGATGAAATCGTTAATGGTGCCATGGTTGGGGAAGTTTGGACGGTGACCGAACTATCCTGCTTCCACAGAACCAGCATCACCCGGTCTTGTTGGCGGTCGTAGATAGTTGAAGCATTCGCGCTGTTTGCGAACGTCTGCACCGGTGTTTGACTAGCTCTTTGCACGAATTCCTCGTACGCGATGCCAGGCCAGATTGAATATTCCACTGGTGACGAAATATTCTTGTGTTCTAGCCAGGCTGTCCACAGGTCGACTTCTACTGGCGATTGCGTCGAGGTACCGATTGTCGACCAGTCCCCTGCCTGGATTCCTGACTTCAGGCTAAGGGCGACGGATTTGTTGAGGAAGGAGTAACCGACATTCGCATGCCAGATCGACTTTGGATTGGTGAATGTCGCTGATCCGCTGTTGCTGGCTGGGACACCGTCAACCAATGTTCTACCTGACCGGCGTTTCTGGTCGAGGACGGAGTATACTGGCGCCTTGGATTTGGAGGCGAGGATGTTGACCATGACATGCTGAACGCCTGACTCGAGGAAAAACCAGGCTTTCTGCCACTGCAGCGCACCTGTGGATGGGTTGGTATAGCGCATGGCTGCGATACCGGATTTCCCATCGGATAGACCCCCGACGAAGGTTTCGACCCCGCTGAAGGAGACTCCACTGCAGTTGAGTGGTGTGTTCTTGTAGTCGGTGGTTATGCCAGGAATGAGGTCCCAGTCCCATGCGGCTGATATGTCCTCGTATTCATCTCCTTGCAAGTAGGTATAAAGAGTACCGTCGGAAAGGTGGAAACCGAGGGGCTAATGATCGTTCACAATGAATTCCGAGACCTAAATGAATGCTGAAGTTGGCTCACATTTTGTGCATTGACGCACTCTGTGTTAGATGTACGTTTCGAGTACATTTTCAACGTCGAGACATATTTCGGTCCTCGGTGCACCTGGCTGAAATCAGTACGCTTGACTTTTCCAGCGAGAATAGCACCGCTAACCATATAGTCATTGGTGTAGAAGAACTTGTTTCCGATCAGATTTCCTGAATTGGCGGAGGTGGAATTGGGAAGCAGGTCCGTCGCGAACCGAGTTAGGATATCGGATGCCCATAAACGGCCAAGTTCCAAAACCGTCGTCAAATTCATCTGGATGCTTCCGCTGGCTCTGATAATGGAAGATTAGGCGAGTGAGAGATTACGAGAGGCAGGGCTCTCACTGATTATCCACTACGGGAAAGGTGATCATCCTGCCAATGGTTGACTTGAGAACTGTCAGTGTGCGTCTATTGCCCATGGAAATTGAGAATACGCACAATGTCGAAGTGTAGAACCTGTGTAAGCGAGTTGGCGTAGATCATCCACTTGTTACCGTCGAACAAGGTCTCAAGCGCATGACGGGAATCTGATCCTGCTGCAAATTGGGTCCCTGCGGACGCTATCTCCAAATCCAAAACGGCGTTGGAGCTTTCAAAAGATTGAGAAGGTCATGCGGAATTCACAATCGCGAATGTATTTTTCACTCACTAGTCTTTCCCTGATCAAAAAAATGAAGACCATTAGCCCTTTCAACATGGCGCAAAACGTCTCTTCTCACCGTAATTTCCGTTGTAAAGGACCCCGCCGTGCTGACCTGTGAACGATTGGTTAATCAATACTTCTTCAGTTCCTGCTTTGATACCGAGTCGCCAGTCACTTACCAAAGGAACCATCTGCCCGTATCCCATCTGCTTTGATATCATTTCTGATTGTGAGCTCGTTGTGGATCCGGCGGTATGCGTCAGCCAGCATGGTGGCATTGTTGGCGAGTAAAGCCCCATCTGTGCTGATTTTGCCTACATCGAGCGTGTTGGCTCCCGTCAGGTACGCGACACCGTTGATATTGGTATCTAACAACGCGTAAGTGCGCGCCGTAATTCTGGTGCAGTAGCTCGCTTCGGTGGCGGTGAGGGTGGCATTGAGCAGAAGGCACGATTGGCCGACGAGCTCTGGTATAAGGATAATCTAGAGAATAACCATAATCTGAATCAACGCTACGGTACGGTCCGAGGGAAGATGAACGTACGTTTGAGAACCAGTTTGTATTCCTTGAGTTGAAGTGGCGCGGTGAGTGAATACATTCAAACTTAAAACACCTAATATCCTTAGCTCACCACAGGGTATTTCCGGGGTTCTCACAAGGGCAGGCGGAGGTGCCACCACGATCGAGGCAAGCGGTATTGTTCCCCATATCCCGCGAGAACCAATAAGCCATAGCGCGGCTTGTCGCACTTCTGAGCTGGGTATTGTTAACCCATTGGGCAGCGTTGGGCCTATTAACGCCTCCACGCCACGCACCAGCCATGACCACTGCAAAGTAGATGATCGTCAGGCATGGCTATTTTTGGAAATGAAGCGCTCAAAAGACGCACAAATGCGCTGCCAGTGCGTCTGAGCCGGCCAATTAGCGCGGCGAGCTTCACACCCGGTGGTATAGTTAACCTGAGAGTCAGGCCATTTGCCATTCCCGTCAAGGTCCCTCAGCCTACGCGAGAAACGATGTTAGGCAGTCACCTCGAACTGTATGGTTCTAGAATGCGTACCAAGCAGCAATATTTGATATGGTGCCGAGTTCACCGACAATAGAGGATACCCTCCTCTCGTAAATGATTGTGATGTCCCGTGAGTCGTTTGTCGGGGCGCGATTGAGAAGGCCAAGGGGCCTCCTATGAAACTTCGAGCGGGTTGAATGAGTGGATGACAAGTGAGAGTGGGGGATATTTGTCTCGGCTGACACGAAATGCGGCGAGCCAGAGGGCGACCCCAAACCGCTTGGTGTAAAAGGGAATACGCTGAGCGTCGCGAGAAATAAAAAGAAAAGGAGCGTGGTGGGGGTGCGATAGAAACCCATGGTGATAAGACTTCGCTCTGCAAACCCGAGTCTCTTATTAGGCCAAGGGGGTTCGCTTTGGGGTGAACTTCTTTAGCGCGTGAGACTCGAGAGGCGCATACATGGTCACAGTCCGGGGAAAGGTCGAAGAATTCCTTTCTTGACTGACCCCAATGGGATTTGAATGACTTCGGCCAGGGGCTGACTTGTGAGAATCGTTGCAGCCTGGTAGTCCATCTGGTGGGGTATCAAGCTTCCGAAGAATCAATCAAAGACAGCCTCTTTGAAGACGTGAAGCTAGTTTAACTTTGCAACTAATGCAGAGATATTAACATTCGCTGTTCGGCCCTCATATGACATCTCGCCTCGTTTATCGACAAGCTGAGCTTATCCATATCGAATCTATGAAGCAACTCAAAACGACGGAACGAACATAAAAGGGTAAGTACCGTTACGCCTAAATCCGACTTTATGCCGGCGTTGCCACTTCTCGGGAGTTTCAATAACATTGCCAGAAAGACTTCGTATAGAAAACAATATTAGTGGTGATTAATCTAAAGTGACCACACGCTCCACAAGCTTCAGATGTATTCTAAGCCGCGGTTTTGACATTCAACTTCGTCAAGGAAATAACGATAGGAACGGCCAAGAATGAGTGCGCAACCCATCCCACTGCATCACATCAGTTGATGGGACCTCATATAAGGGAGAAGACTTACTTGTGAAGGCGTTACCGATCTCCGCAATCAGCATGGGACGTTGAGCGTCCTGTGCCAGGATCATAGCGTTGAAATCACGGATGGACTTGCTAAACCAGATGTGGAGGATCAACAAATTCGTCAAACCTGAACCCAATATTAGTCCTGCATCTGAAAACGGGTTAACAATTCCCATCCTTACCGATCATGAAGCTNAAAAAAGCCAAGCAATGCGGAAGACCTTTGGACTGCTGGTTGCGAAAAGACTGCCCCAAACTTTCCGGGGATCTTCTCTCGAAATGTGATAAAAGTGAAGCTGAAGAGAAACATGACCGAGAAGGCCAGGGCAATGGAAATAAATGCGGGTACAGCCATTGATGGAGCGGTGAGGAGCAGTCCAGGGGCATTCTTTGGAAGGACGGTGAGATCTACAATTCATAAGATGAGATGAACAACGAAAAAGACAAGAATTAGGCATATGTACCGTATGGAGAGGACAGACTAGGCGAGGTGCAATTGAGCGGCGCAGCATTGTTAGGGCGAGCACATGATCCTAGCATAGACTCGGATGAGTGTACTGCGCGCCAATAAAGTCCCCAAGATAGAGCTCACCCAAAATTCCGAGGAAAACACTAGGACCATCAATTACTTGACTTGGCCCAGGCTGCGACAGTACAGTCGAAGGGGTGACGGCTAGGAGTGCTACTTGACCCGGCAAAGCGATTGTCGGAGCCAGGAAGGCCAACAAGGAAAGGATCGTCGCAGTGAGGGCTAGCGCAGGGGCAAGATAGAGAGTAATTGTTCTCGCGAGTCCGGCCACCATAATGAATACGAATCGTTAAGTTGCGTTAAGCGTGGAGAGAGAGCGTGCAAGTGAGTTGGTCGTTGAGAAGAATAGAAGAGCACGACTGGCGGCCCAAGAAATGCAAGAAATGGAATAGAAAGAAAGGAAAAAGACGCAATCAAGCGATGAAGACTCATGATGGCAAATAGCACGGTTATATATGCAGAAACAGGGTCTGTTCGGGCAATGCAGAGAACAGTGGGCGAACAAAAGAACAATGCCTGGTTGCGAGGGCTGTTCTTTACGTCACAATATGAGCCTAAAGTCTTTGTTTTTGGCCCTTGGCTTGATCTCGAGAAATGGAGGGTATCAATTCGCTTGAGGACTAGCGGATGCCTGTTGTATTCGAGTGGTGTGGTTTCGAGGGTCTTCGACGTCTGACATCGTGGTTCACGTTGGAGCGGGTGGACCAACCTTGTAGTCCAGGCCGAGGACGCGAAGGACGCGACTCTGCCAAACAAACCAATACACCCGGCACCCAATCGGCACCTCTCAAGAAATTTCGATACCGTACCGTTCAGGTCTACCTGTGCTCCCTATGGCCTCAGAGATCGGTTTGCCAACCGTACCTCAGCTTTCGGCTCTCACAAAGGCCGTGGAATGCCCCGAAAAACTTGCATCCGGGAGCCAGGAAGTTCAAAACTTTGCTCTCGATGCCGCAAAATTCATATTCGACCTGTGTACGTCCGTTCTAAACCTTCCATTCCACACACTGACACAGATATAGCCCTAAAATCTGAGGAATCTTCCTTGAAGCATGTCAACGAACTCATATCTTCCATAACACCTTCTCAGGCTCCTCAGACTAGGTCGCAGACTCGCCAAGCGGCAGCCCGACCAGACGTACCTCCGCCATCCAAGTCCCTTTTCAAACAGACTCCTCTGACGTCTCTGTTTACCGAAAATCTCGATGAAGACCAGATATGGGCGCAACTAGACATTCGAACAAAGCACATGTGCGAAGTTCTGGATGTTGTTCTTGAGGGCGAGTTGCCAGAAGACGAGGACGCGGAGGCGCTAGACAGGGCGGAACTCATGCGTGCGTTGGAAGAAGAAGACTCTTTCGACGAAGAGGAAGACTCATATGAAGAAGAGGAAGAATACAGCATGGACGACAGCTCCGAGGACGAGAGCGACGAAGAAGAGGACTTCCATGGCTTTGGAAGTGAAGAGGAGGGCGTTATGGATTTGGATGATGGGTCACCAGACGAGGACGGTAGCCATTCGGAAGATGAAGACTCAGACGAAAGTATGAGTGAAGAGGAAACCCTTACTCGAACCGTTCCTCGGAAGAGGAAGAGAGGTGTTACCTCTGAGTTGGATGACGGTTTCTTTGATCTCTCGTCGTTCAAAGCGGAGATCGAGCAAGCGGAAGCACGATCCAGCTCTAGAGGGCACCTCGCAGACGAAGACGATTCGGAAGACGAGGCCGACTCTATCGACTTATTTGCACCAGTGGATAATTCTGCCGACGGTGAAGAGGACGACCAGGCTAAAGGTAGGGTCATATCTGCGTAGTTGATTTTCTCGTTAACGGGTTTCCCTAGAATTATTTTATCGTGACTTTTTCGAGGCACCTAGAAAGCCGCCTGCGAAGCAACAGAAGAAGAACTCGAAGGACTCCTCCTCCTCCCGAGTGCGCTTCCATGACGAGGTCAAGGTGAAACAGATTAAGCGTGCTGGGAAGGGAAGGTCACTTCAGGAAGAGGAGGACGGCTATGGAGAGTTCATTGCAGAGGACGAGACCGAATCTGATGAAGACGAGCAATCTGACGAGGACAGCGAGGATTCTAGCATGCAGTCAGACAGCGACGAATACTCAGATGCTTCTGACGCTGAAGACGGACGTGAAACGATTGAGAGGATCAAGGACGATCTATTCGCTGACGAAGAGGATGATACCCAAAAGGGTCTGTCCAGTTCTCTCCAGGTTCCTCATACTCGTACTTATTCTTAACCCATACAGACATGACAACACATGAAAAACGAATGGCTGCATTGAAGGAGCAAATTAGTGATCTCGAGCAAGAAAATGTCTCAAAGAAAAGCTGGACCCTCATGGGAGAGGCAGATGTTCGGACACGACCTCAAAACTCCCTGTTGGAGGAAGACTTGGAATTTGACAGAGTCATGAAACCAACACCTGTGATCACAGAAGAAGTGGTGCACTCCTTGGAAGAGCTCATCAAGTCCCGAATACTTGAAAACCGGTTCGACGACGTTATCCGCAGACGTCCGGTGGATGATAAACCCTTTTTGCCCTCTCGACTCCTCGAATTGAAGGATACCAAGTCGACCCAGTCTTTGGCACAAATCTACGAGAATGAATACATGGCTACTCAGGATGGCGGACCTGTTCTGGACGACCGTGACGGTAAACTCAAGAAGGAGCATGAAGAAATCGAGGCTCAGTGGGAAAAAATATGCACTAAGCTTGACGCTTTGAGTAACGCACACTTTGTTCCCAAGCAGGTTCGTTCATTATCCACGATTTCTTCGCAGCGTATTGCTCACAGAAATCGAATTAGCCCAAATCTTTGATATCGACGGTTTCGAATGTTTCAACGGCGTCGATGGAATCTGCCTTGCCAACTACCAAATCTGCAACGTCGATGCTAGCACCTGAGGAAATATTTTCCGCAGAAGCCTCCCAACCGCGAGCCCGGACGGAACTTACACCGGGCGAGAAGCGGTCAGTCCGTGCAAAAGAAAGGAAGGCCAAACGAAAGCAGCGAGATCTGCTTGAAAAGACCGTTGACAAGGCTGCGAAATCGAGGGGCAATGTCAAAAAGCAGAAGCAGGCTGCTCTGGAAAGCCTCGTTAAGCACGGCAAAGGAGTTACAGTGGTCGGGAAAGCGGTGAAGGATCTCAAGTCCAAGCGCACAAAACGGTCATAGTCTTTAGGTAGCCTCTTTACTGATTATGGTCATTCGTTTTCCCTCTCCCGGAGCTTTCGGTCTACCTTTTGTTACGGCGCTCTCTGTAGGCAGTGTAATCCTCACAGGTAGTACTGCCGCTGCGCAGAGTCAATCGTGAAGCTGTCCATTCGTCACGTGCGGTCATAGTATAAAAGTAATTAGCGGATGCACAGCGTGTCGATCAACTCTCTACTCTCTTCACAACTCAACCACCACCCGCCAGTCGCTATGAGTTGGTTCAAGAAGAAAGATGCCAACGCCATTCCACCAGTTTCCCAACCTGCTTCAGCCCCACCGCCCTCTTCGCAACCTCGATATGCCCCTCAAACCCCCAGCTGGGATGGTGGTCGCAATGACAGTGTTGCCTACGAGTACTCTGCTCGGGGTGGAGGACGTGTACCTGAGCCCCAGCTAGATAACAACTCGTTTGGTGACAGATACAACAGGAACAGAGGCATTGGGGACCCTTACTCACGAGGAGGCGGCGAGGCCGAACGTGATCGCAGCGAGCTGTTCTCAGGGTATAATCCCCAGAAATCAGGAGGGTCCGGCAGGTTCTTTGATGGACCTGACATCTCTTCTGGAAACCCTCCTGGACAGGAGACAGAGGACGATGTTGAAGCGATCAAGACTCAAACACGATTCGTCAAACAAGAGAGTGTGAACTCTACGAGGAATGCTCTCCGCATGGCGAGAGAGGCGGAGGAGACCGCTCGCAACACTCTCACACGACTTGGGGACCAGTCCGGTGCGTCCCTTCGCTACTGATGTACTGTCGATCTAGTTATACTCATCGCTGAGCAGAGAAACTTGCCAACACCGAACGTCATCTCGACGTTTCCAAGGGACATGCCCAACGCGCAGAAGACAAGACTGATGAACTCAAGCAATTGAACAAGTCCATCTTCAGGCCTGTTATTACTTGGAACAAGGACGCCAAACGCGCGGCTCAAGAGGCAAAGGTTCAATCTCGGTACGAAGAAGAACGGGACGAGCGCGAGAAGTCGATGATGGATATTCGAGAATCCCAGAATCGTCTCGGCAGGGCTGGGGCTTACGGCCGCGACGACCCGGAAGGACTTACTGGTGGAGGTAGTCGCTTCCGCTCTGCTGAACAGCAGTCAGCCAGGAAGGAGCAACGCAAGCGTTTCCAGTTCGAAAAGTCCGCCTCAGATGATGAGCTTGAAGACGAATTGGATGACAATTTGGATGAAATTGGCGATGCTGTGAAGCGTCTCAAATCTCTGGGAATGACGATGGGTCAAGAGCTTGACTCCCAGAATACCCGTATTGAGCGCATCGATGGCAAGGCTGGTGGTCTTGACAACCGTCTGTTCAGGAATACCGAGAGGGTGTGTACTGTCCAATTTTTCTTCTTTCGTGTCGCTGACTATATTTCTCCATTCCAGTTGAAGAAGATCACTTAGATCGTTCCTGTTTATGGCGGATGCGGGTCTACAACACCTTCAGACTAAGTATACCCGAATTTCAGTTGCCTTTCGATCATTCTCATAATTGTACATCGGAAATTTAGGTTATCAGGTAGATTGGGACTGTATCTTTTGTTCTCTCGTGGACACAATTACAACTAGTGGTTTAGAAACATGCCGAGTTAGCTTCAGAACAGAAACTCAGAGCTTCGAAGGAGCTCACCGTTTTGCGGTTAAGCCACCCATTGACACGCGATCACGCCTAACTCACGTGTGGTGGTCCTGTGTAGCGGCTGCGAATATCTTTTCTCCTCTTAGATATGACTAATCGTCGGACTTCTAAATATCTCTATATATACTGCGCTGTAGGTATCGACGCTCCCTAGCTTACCTTGAATACGATAGCACTCAAACAGTCTATCCTCTCGCGTGAGCTCTTCGTGTGTCGAGACTAGCCGTCCTACGACAGCTCCTCGCCACATATTTTTGACTGCCAACTCGACTATCGCCAAACTAGCTTTTCTCTATACCCTCTCTCACTACCGTCCTCGACGCCAACGGATAAGCCGGGTCTGATCAACCAAAGCCTTCCTAGCTCGACGGACACCATGCACCCTCGCTACAACTTGCGTTTCAGCTCCCGCAATGGGTCTGCTGCTGGACGGAACGGGACGCCCAATGGCCAAGGTGTGTCGTTACCCAGTGGTGTTACTAACCGCACCATTCCTTCCTTCAGCCCACCTACCGGGACTCAGGAGAGCGAACAGCCTCCGCCCGCTGCCCAGACGACTCTGCGTGCAGCCGGTTCTATTCCCTCGCCCGCTCCGATGGAAGGCGAGGAGGTTCTCAATATACCCGATACCAACGAGCCAAGCGGCACGTTTGCGACCGCTACCTTTGTATCTCCCGAACATACGTCCTCTAGTGAGGATAATACACCTGTTTTTACCCCCTATACCCAGGCTCAGCGCCTCGATACCCCACCATCGTTGTCACCGGAGCTCGCGAGCAGGTCTCGCAGCCCCATTCAGCTGGATTCGGACCAGGAGAACGCCGTCCGCATCGCGCAGTCCAACCTGACTCGTGTTCAGAAGGACCTCATTCATAGGAGGCAGGAACGAGTTGCCCAACGTGAGCGCTCGTCTTCTCGAGGTGAAGGCACCTCTCGCCGCAGAGGCAAGCAAATAGATCCCAGGAATTGGGGATCGTCTGGTATCCCTGACAACGACCTCGATGTCGTTGCTCAGCGTCGCGCCCTAAAGCTGTATAGCTTAATGAAGGACCAGGCTGGTAAGCCTGACGATAGTGCTGACCAGACCAGCAGCAATGAGGACCCGGAGGATGCCAATCGTGGCATCGCTGTCGCGCGTAAGAAGTCCAAGAAGGACAAAGGGTCCCGCAAGAAGAATAAGAAATCCTCCGAGAGGCAACGCAGCGCCTCGGCACCGATCTCTCGAGAGTTCGACGACGTGATCGACAAAGTCACCGGAGGGCGTCAGCACGAAACCACCTCCAAGAAGGCTCGCTTCGGTGAGCACAAGACTGCTAAGCACAAGCAGTCCACGGCTTCGAGGAATATGAAGCCCGTCAACCAGATAAACCCTGATTCATACCTCGGACGTGCCCTCAAAGGTGCAGCACGAGCAAAGCCTAATGGTAAGGCTCGCTACCCAGATTCCGACTCAGACGACGAGAACGACGGAGACTATGATCCGTCTAGCTCAGACGACGAATCCTCCAGCTCGGAAGATAGCAACGAAAGTATTACCAGTTCCTCGGACCACGGAAGCTCAGATTCGTCAGATAGCTCCGACTCGTCTAGCAGCGACGAGACTACCAGCTTGTCTGAAGACTCTAGTGACTCTGATAGCTCGGTCTCGAGCGAATCTGATAGTTCTCGTGATAAGAAACGCAAGAAGTCTTCCAGCCGGAAGCGGAGGAATCATCGTTGGCGCAAGCAGGGCTCAGCCCTGAAGCCCATCGAACCCCAGATCTACAACGGGGAAGATGATACTTATCTATTCCACAAGTTCATGACGCAAGGCACCGATTACGTCGTTCAGGGAAAGGTCGAAAAGCGTCGACAAGTCACTGTGCTGTCCAACTTCATGAGCGGCAAGGCGTATACATTCTATACTCGCGAGGTCTCATTCTCCAAGAAGAAATGGGAACTGAAGAAGTTCTTCCAAGAGCTCTTCAATTACTGCTTCCCTGTTGATTTCCGCATGCGACAGCGCAAGAAACTTAGCCGTTGTTTCCAGAATAATAGATCTGTCAAGGAGTATGCCTCCGAGCTCAATGAACTATTTGTTACCATCGGATTCTCTGACAAGCGTGAACGTGTTCATAAGCTATGGACTGGCCTCCGTCCTTCACTTCAGAAAGCTCTTTGGATTGACAAATTGAATCCAGAGACCTCAGCCTGGAAGCAAGTAGTTCGTATTGCCGAAATCAACGAGATCGCAGAATCCATATCTGTACCTCATCATCGAAGCTATGAAGAAAATTCCGAGCATTCCAAGCATCGCAACAAGGGTCGAGATCGTCGATCTCATCACGGAAATGACTCCAAGGGTCATCGCAAGGGTCGCCGTAACTCATTTGGCAAAAAGACCAACCAGACTCCTCATTTTTCGTCTAATGACCACAAGTTCAAGAAATGGGACGATAAGTGCCACGAGCAGAAGCCATTCCGAAAGACTCGCTCTCAGATGTCTGACCGAGAGAGAGACGAACTTCGCGCATCAGGAAAATGCTTTAACTGCAAGGAGATGGGGCACCAGGCACGTCACTGTCCCAAGAATACTAAAATCTCTATGCCTCAAGCTGGAGGCTCCCGGATGCGGAATTACAACATCGAGATTGATGTACAGGAGACAGAACGTCTCCGAGACCTTGCCGACACTACAGAATCCTTAGACATGCTCACTATCGGAATGATGAACATCGAAGACTATGAGTTTGACTCGGAAAATGATGACTACAGCTCCGATTTTAGCAGTAGAAGCGTCCCCTCTATCACTGAAGATCCTGAGTGGATCCCCAACAGGGATCACTCATTTCCTTACGACGTTTGCTTACCTCTTCAGGAGGAATTAGGGGATGGAATAGCTGCAAAGGCTGAAGCCCAGCTTTCGTATTGGGGCTTCTATCCAGGTGATGGCTACAAGGACACAAGGAGTGATGAATATGGTCCAGAACAACGATTCCATGTCTACCAGACTGGCAATGACATGTATGTGATTATGGATGCACTTTGGCTCGATGGGGATGAAACTTTAGTCCCTAAATCCGACCTAGAAAATCCTGACTTCAATATTTGCCATTGGTATGGCAATGTGACTCGTGCTCGCAAAGGATGGCCTCCAAGCCAGGCAATAACTCGTTCTTGTCTCCGTATTGAAGATCCTTATGCATTCAATGCTGAAAAGGCTCTATTCTCAGGAAGATCTTATCCAGGGGAATGTTCTAACCCCACCTTCACCACTCGACATCGCTTTATTGTTTCCAAAAGCGTGCATGACTCTAATGTCTACAATATATTGGACCAGGAACTTCGATTCAAGACTACGATCGCTGCTGAATCACTAAAGAACCCCAAATTCAATATAGTCAAGTGGTATGGAAGACGGATTGTGCGGGGCTTTACCGCTTTTGCAGACGCGCTTTACGGCCCTGACAGTGGCCCAGAGGACGATTTTATGTCATTGTTATTCCAAGAAGTTGACCCTGAGCAATCCGAAATTGAGTATCAGGTGAATTACATTCAGGAACTCAACGCACTCGCTTCCAGAACTGAATTAGACCAAGACGGGGATTATGAGGTCATTATTGGACTCCACGGACAGCAGGTTGAGGCCGGAACTTACCCTGCCATTCAGAGAAGCTCATCCGCTGTCAAGGACGCAAAAAGATTCATTCCTAAGCCAGTCGTTATTGTCGTACAAATTAACGGACACCCATGTCGTGCATTAGTCGACAGTGGTTCTCTCGGAGACTTCATCAGCAGTACAATTGCCGAGCAGCTGCGTGTTCAACGCATCGAGCTTGCCACTCCTGTTGGAGTACAACTTGCAGTCCAAGGCTCTCGGACCAAAATCAACTACGGAACTCGAGTACAATTCGGCTACCAAAGGGTCAATGAGCAGAGATATTTTGATATCATTAATATCTCAAATTTCGACGTCATTCTCGGGACTCCTTTCCTCTACCAACACCAAGTTTCCATTGGACTTAACCCATCTCGAATCGTCATCGGATCTGATGAGGCACTGCCGCTCCGTGGCGAATCTGTCACCACACTGTCCTCTCGCAGTATGGCCGTCTACGAGGAAAGAATTGACCAAGTTCGTCAAGAACTGGTTGATTATGCAAAGCCCCTCTGTAAGAAGGCTTCGGAGACACCCTTACCACCGCTTCGTGCTATAAACCATCGTATTCCGCTTATAGACCCGAGTAAGAAGTATACATGGCGACCTTCGAGGTGCCCGGAACCTTTATTAGGCCAGTGGGTTGAAAAGCGGAATGACTACGTCAATACAGGGCGATGGGAACCCTCTCCATCATTCAACGCAGTTCCAATGCTCTGTATACCAAAGCCGAGCAAACCTGGAGAGCCTGTTCGACTTCGTACAGTCGTAGACCTTCGAGAACGTAACGCCAACACTCGTAAGATGGCTTCTCCACTTCCTGACATGGAAGGGATTCTGCGCCGTGTGTCTCGCGCAAAGTATAGGTCTATTATCGACGGTCAGGATGCATATGAACAGATCAGGATTGAGCCAGATGACGTACCAAATTCGGCTATGATCACTCCGAACGGAACCATGTTGTCGCACGTAATGCAACAAGGCGATTGCAATGCCGTCGCTACCTTCCAGACCATCATGGTTAGCTTATTCTCCCCTTACATTGGCAAATGGATTGATATCTACCTTGATGACATCCTCATCTATTCTGGAACCCTTGAGGAACATGTTAAGCATGTCAAACTTGTCATTGACACTCTGAAAAGGGAAAAGTTTTTTCTGAGTGAAAAGAAACTGCATTTTCTTACCCAAGAAATGAAAGTTCTTGGCCGGATCATCGACGATGAAGGCATCCGAATGGACCCTGACAAGGTCGACGCACTTGTACGGTGGAAAACTCCTACCAACCGTGATTTGTTGCGTGGGTTTCTCGGATCGGCTGGATACCTCGCAGATGACATAGACAGGGTCAGAATACCTATGGGAATATTACATGGGTTAACCGGGGATACAGTTCCATTCCGTTGGGAATACACTCACCAACGCGCCTTTCAAGACATCAAGGACTTAGCCATGAGGTGCAAGGACCATCACAGAAAGCCCCTCGTTTACGATGAGGGTGCTCTGCCTATCAACGTTGTGACTGACGGATGCGGCACGGGCATAGCTGGCGTTGTCAGCCAGGGCGACGACTGGAAAACGGCCGCAGTAGCTGCATTCTTCTCAGCTAAACTCAACCCTGCACAGCAGAATTACCCCGTTCATGAAATCGAAATGCTTGCTGGTGTAGAAACGATGATGCGCCATCGCGATATCCTTCAAGGTATCCGTTTTCGCTGGTACACGGACCACAAAGGTCTAATTCACCTGCTGAAGCAGAAAAACCTATCTGGTCGTCAAGCCAGGTGGTTAGAAAAGATCTCTCAGTTCGATTTTGAGGTGATCTACGTACCTGGCGCTGAGAACATCCTCTCGGACGCTTTGTCCCGCCTCTACTCCTTTGATGCTCCAGGAACGGTACGCGCGCGTAGCGAATACACATATCATGATGTCGTTGACAACGACTCCATCACCGCCCATTTGATCTCGATGCCAGTCCTTGTCGGTGCGGAGGGCGCGAATGCTGTTGCGCTAAGGCCCAAGCGGTCTCGAAAAAGACCTGCTACACCACCTGCCGAAACTGGTCGACCAGAGACTGGTCGTGAATTCGCTGCCAGGGTGGCTCCACATTTCGTCCTCAAAGGCCCTAAGGAACGAAAGGAGGGCGGGAGTGACCGGACTAGCAAAAAAGACGCAGCCGACGTCGAGAGTAGCAACCGCGAGAAACTCGTCATCAGAATTCCCGCTCGCCAGGCTAAACCTGCCCCAGATCAAGAAAACGAGCCCCCAGCGGCGCCTTCACTCATTGACATTGTACGCGACGCCGACCCTAGCCTTGACCTAACCGAGTTCCTGAAAGGGAAATATTCTGAAGATCCGTTCTTCGATATGATACTGAAAGACAGCGGACACTTCAGAAACTTCGTAGTGGAAGACGGGTTGATTTACCTTCAGAGGCTTGACCAAACTCTACTGTGTATTCCGAAAATCGAATACAACGGTCGAAATATTCGCGAGATCGTCATCTCAGAAGCACACTCTATCCTTGCTCACCTAGGACCGAGAAAAACCACCGATTATCTTCGTGATTACTGCTGGTGGAAGACAATGGTCTCTGATATTCAGTCCTATTGCGACTCGTGCATCACCTGTAAACGCTCAAAGCCATCCAATCAGAAGCCGTATGGTTTATTGAATCCGCTGCCCGTACCTGCGCAACCTTGGGAATCAATTGGCGTCGATTTTGTCGGCCCACTTCCCGAATCGAAAGATCGTGATGCGTCTTACGACTCAGTTACTGTCATCATCGACTTGCTGACTGGTATGGTACACCTCGTACCTAGTCGGACAAATTATACAGCCCGCCAAGTCGCTGAACTGATCTTCGCCGAAGTATACAAGCACCACGGCCTACCGCACTCTATTGTCAGTGATCGTGATGTACTGTTCACGAGCTTATTTTGGCAGCACTTACATGAGCTCATTGGTACTCGACTCAACATGTCGAGCGCCTATCATCCCGAGTCCGACGGTTCAACGGAACGCGCCAATCGTACCATCACGCAAATGCTGCGTCAGTGCATCAGCCCCAACCAAAAGGACTGGGTATTGAAACTTCCTGCCATCGAATTCGCTATCAACTCCGCTAGATCTGAGAGTACCGGCTACGCACCATTTTTCCTGAACACCGGTAGAATGCCGCGATCGTTCATCTGGAACTCAGCAACTAAGACCGAGTACCCTGGAGTTCGAGTGTTTGCGCAACGACTGAAGTCCGCCATCATGGCTGCACATGACAGTATCTTAGCGGCGCGTGTCAAACAGACCAGAACCGCAAATAGGCGCCGACAGATAACTCCTTTCAAGGAGGGAGATCTCGTCTACATCTCCTCGCAGAATATCAGCGTTCCAAAGGGTCTGGCCCGAAAACTCGTACCTAAGTTCATTGGCCCTTATCCCATCCTGAAGGACTTTGGAAATAACTCATATCGCATCGGGTTGTCTCAGAATCTGCGTAAACGAGGAGTTCATGACGTGTTTCACTCCTCGAAGCTTCGAATTCACGTACCGAACGATGATCGACTGTTTCCTGGTCGGTCTGACAACCAAATTTGGCAAGCAGAAGACCCTGAACAAGAATGGGCGGTCAGCCGAATTAATTCTCATACAGGGTCGAAAGATAACGCACTGTTTGAAGTGGTGTGGAAGGATGGGGACAGCACCTGGTTCCCCTATTCGAAAATTTCACATCTAACCGCTTTGGATCAATATTTCGAGGCTCTTGGTATTTCCAGAGTTGCAGACTTACCCGAGGGACACGGAAAGCCAAACGAGGATGAGCAAGTCCTGCTTGGCTTACTCCTGCTGTCGCCACTCGAAATTTTGCCTATAAATTCCACCCTCGATCCACTTCTACTTTCCACCGTTATCCTTCCCTTTTCCATTCGCTTCCAGCTCGCCTCCGCTTTCGTATCCGACGCAATGTCTTCTTTCCTCAACCAACCTGCCATTTCCGCGCGGATCAGCCATTGCATCACATACGACCATCGCACCAACCTCATCACGCTCATCGACAACCAACAGAACCGTCGCTTCACCATCCATCCTGCCCAGCTCAAAACCATGCTCCAGTTCGACTATTTCATCCGCAAACAGCCCGGCAAACACGCTAGCGCCCAAGCTCCCCTCGGTTTCTCTACCTTTAGCGACGTCTACAATCGATGCGCTAATACCACCGAAAAGATCGCTTACCTCACCAACGAAGGCTACAAGACTACTAGCCCTTCAGTCGACAAACATCTAATCGACCTTTCGATGATCAACACCCGCATTCAGCAACGAGATCCAGCCCTCGAAACCTTGGGAATCGTGGATCATAACGGCGCCACTAATCAACGCAGCGTCGCCACCGTCGGTCGAATGATGATGTCGCGTATTGAGGATCTGGAAAGGAGGGAGACGAAGAATCGATTCGCAAAGAATAGGTTGAAGTTCAGGAAAGAGAAGCGCTTCGGTCATCCCGGCGATGAAACCTTTCATCTGAATGCTCTCGCCTTCACCGGCAACGGTACCCCTATCACTCAGTCACCTGCCCTTTCGAACATCGGCCTTCAAGACTTCACTGAAGACGGCTCCAACAGCTCCATCGACATGCTTATTGACGGAAATCAAAGCCTCGATAATTCCCTATTGGACTTTGCAGCTGCCTTCGACCCGGAGGACACCTCTACTTCCACCTCTACCTCTGCTTCCACCTCTACCACGGCCCCTACCACTACCACTGCCGATTAACCTTAATTTTATACCCACTCTTGTACGTTTGGATTCGCTCTTAGTCTCTCGTTTTTTTTTATTCTCGATGCATCTTTACGGCCCACCATAGCTCGATACCCACGCTCTTTGATTCGCGTCTCTGTTTTGTTTCGGACGTTGTGTTTCGTTGATCACTTGCACACTCGTTTATTTCTCTATCTACTTAGAATCGGGAAACTATTCCTTTAGAATAGTTGGAGGGCGTATGTAGCGGCTGCGAATATCTTTTCTCCTCTTAGATATGACTAATCGTCGGACTTCTAAATATCTCTATATATACTGCGCTGTAGGTATCGACGCTCCCTAGCTTACCTTGAATACGATAGCACTCAAACAGTCTATCCTCTCGCGTGAGCTCTTCGTGTGTCGAGACTAGCCGTCCTACGACAGCTCCTCGCCACATCCTGCTGGCGCTTGACTAATCGTTCTTCCTCCAATCGCGTCTTCATACCTTGTCCCAACGCTCGTGGCATTCGAACTCTAGCCTTCTGTCCTCATAAAATGGTGCTCTCTGAATATGAACGCATTAAACAGGCAAATATAGCAAGGGTAAGTTTGCTCACTGTTTCTGAAATTCAGCTTCGTTGACGTCTATGGGCTACGACTTTTCAGAACAAAGAACTGCTGCAAAAACTAGGTCTAGACACTCCGCTCGTTGAGCCAAAAGAAAAACCACGAAAGAAGGCAGTGACCAATAACAAGAAACGAAAGGCAGAAGAGGCGCTGAGTAACGTTGATTCCAACCAGGGAGACGGGGAACCCAATGACTCGGAGGAGCCACCGGCCAAAGTCAAGAAGACTGAAGCACCAGAGGAAGGTGTAAGACGAAGCTCAAGAACTGCTGGGAAGAAGGTCGACTATAAGGGAGAAATTCAGAGGTCGCAGGTTGTTACCCTTTCTTCCAAGAAGGTACGCGATGGTATGGGTCCGTTGGGGAGCGAAGCAGGGGACAAGAGGAAACACAGCCCGTATGTTCTATTCGAAAAAATACGCGTGAATTTGCAATAATCCCTTTTTTTTTTCTACAGGAAAGTCTATGGCTCCATCCCTGGAGTTGCAGTCGGGACGTGGTGGGAGAAACGACAAGGCTGCAGTATCGATGCCATTCACGCGTATGTATAGTCCGAATCTCACTTTATCGCTTGTCATAACGTTTTTTGGACAGGCCGTTGGTGGGAGGTATTTCCGGTGGCAAGGATGGCGCCTACAGTGTGGCTTTGAGTGGTGGTTACGACGACGACGTGGATCTGGGATACGCTTTGTGCGTTCTCTTTCTCTCCTTGTGGCTCTATACTGACGTTTGAATTCTGTACAGCACCTATACCGGCTCTGGTATGTACACTCTGAACCGTGCTTTTGGTTATCAGCCTGACGAGGATTGCAAGGTGGTCGCGATCTCAAGGGCACAAAGACCAACCCCAAAAATGTACGTCCTCCGTTCTTCGTGCAACAACTGGTATTAAAACTATTTCCAGCTGCGTACAGCGCCTCAAAGCTCTGACCAGTCGTTTGAGAACACTGTAAGTCGATTCAACCTTTCACTTGCAACTTGTGCTGACCGTATGACCACAGTTCAACAAGATGCTCAAGGTACTGTGATTCCATTCGCCGAAATCTCTCACATCCTAACCGCCGCCTCAGAGGTCCTCTGAAACTCACAAACCCGTTCGAGTCATCAGAGGCTACAAGCTCAAGTCCAAGTACGCCCCGAGCGAAGGATATCGGTATGACGGGCTGTATGTCGTGGAGCAGGTTCGTTGGCTCTTAAGTTCCTTAACATGACACGCTCCTAATTCTGGTTTGTTTTTACAGGCATGGATAGAAAACGGCAACAATCCGAAAGGCTACCTTGTTTGTAAATACGCTTTCAAGGTGAGTGTGCCAAGCCTCGAGTCTCTGGTTATGTTTCTTACGATTGAGCGCAGAGGCTCCCCAACCAACCACCTCTGCCAGTGCGCGACCTCGATGCTGAGGGCTCAAGCGAACATGATGGTGACGACGACGAGGATGCGGAGGACGCAGAGAACGGGAATGAAGATGAAGAAAATGCTTAGATTGTGGCAATCACAATCCCCGTATGCTGCCCATACTCAATACCCTAATGTATAATTCGTAGATCTAACTTTTTGCTAGCGTTGCTCTGTAATGTATATAGCTGCTTTCTTGTACCATTGTATATAATGCTTCCGCATCGGGTAGTGTGTGTTCTATTTTAAGAACGGCCGAACGCGCCCTTGATATTACGGCAAGCCTAACCTCACAAATTTGCTGGCGTCGACTTCGTTGTTTAGCTTCTCTCCCTCTTCTTGTTTTCTCGTCAACTTGGGTAAAATGCCCTCTTTCCCTTCCTTTGCGTCTGCTACCGTCGCTCTTTTTGCTACCACACTCCTTTTCAATGCTCTCCCTGTCCAAGCCACACCTAACGCCCTTGTCCATGGTGGACCTATAAACTTGAAGCACCGCCATTCTAGGCTTGATGCTGCCATTCGAGATCTGAACTCCTCTCAGGTTCTAGCGAAGAGGGAGTCCGGGGAATTCACCTGGTTCAAAACAGGCTTGTGCGTTGACATATCTTGCCGAACCTCTTACTCGGTAGCTCATCTTTAGCTTAGGGGTGCCTGTGGTGGACACAATGTGGACAGCGACTACGTGAGTTGCTATACTGAGCTCAGTGGAGCCATCTAATTAGTCTAACATGAACTCAGATTGTCGCAATGAACACTCCTGTATGTGCAAAACCTACTTCTGACCATTCCACGTTCTGACCGTTTGTTGCAGCAATGGGATGGTGGTTCTCACTGCGGTAAACCTGTGACCATCACAATCAACGGTAAAACAGCCACAGCTACCGTCGTGGACAGAGTCAGTCTGAAGCTCCAAACTTCTCGATGAAAAGCTCACATCCATCCTTCAAATAGTGCGTCGGATGCCCCCACGGCAACCTCGACTTTAGCATCGGACTGTTCCACCATTGGGAGAGCGACCACGTCAGGGTTGGGACTTTGCATGGAACCTGGTCATTTGGCGGTGCTGCAGCAGATCCTCCCAAGCCCTCGACGACGCCCAGACCTACGCCAACCCCCACCACGACAAGTAGGACACCCTCAAGCACTCGTGTTTCTACTACCTCAAGCACTACTAGCAGCACTGCTGTTACAACTTCGACCTCCTCCAGCGCTTCCGAGAGTTCGTCCGCGTCAACTACTAGTGCCAGTTCAACCGCTGAGCCCTCGAGTACCCCAACCATCCCAACTGGAGTACTGAATCAGTTCAACTATGCGATGCTTGGAATGGCCAACATCGCGGTTCACCCTTCGTCGTAAGGCGTGCCAGCTTTCACCTACATACCCGTTCAGTGCTGCGCAGTGCGAAGCTAACGACAACGTTGAGCCGCAGTGCGGCCGTCTTACCCGAATTCTTTCCTGGTCACATTCTTTGTTGGTTGACTGACACTAGTTCTGCTTTCTGCAGCTGTAACACGCTTGTCGTTGTTGTGATGTTTGTTATTTATTGTATAGAAATACATCGATGCTGTTACTTTGCGAATGTTTCTTTTAATCAGAAAGGAGCCGTAATGTCGGTAACCGTCCCAGTCATGATGCGACTTCTAGTCGAGATCTATCGTTTTCCGGGGGGNTGCGGGGAAATAGTTGGCCAGACCGCCGGTGTGTAGCGGTGTGTATGGGCGGGTATCCGGGATGATGGTTGCCCGTCGCCCCGCACTCCAATCTACGACGGCAGTTCGATAGCCCGGCGGACCAGAGTCAAAAACGACTCCTTATCGGCATCTTGGGACTTGCATTGCTGTTGCAGCTTCCACAGCTGATAGAGACCCTGGATGGACTGTTGCAGGGCAGCGTCGCCGTCGACTCGCTCTTCCTGGGTGTTAGGCTGCGGCTGGTCTACCGCCATGTCCTGTTGGGATTCAACAGAAGCTACGCGATCTTGCACTGGGACGGGTGGCGCGGATTCGCGGAGGGGGGATTGATCTAATTCCGCCTCCGTGTGGGTTCGATCAGGAGATGGAAGGGCGTCGGAATCCTCAGATGAGTTCTCATCTTCGAAAGGAGGGCTTTCGGGGCGTACCGCTAGGCGAGCAAGCCTGCGGGAGAGAGCATCTGGGGAGGGCGGTTGGAGCGGGTTGTAGGGCTCGTCATCTTCATCATGATCGGGTCGCAAAGAAGAACTAGGAATGAAGATGCGTTCCGACTGCGCGACTTGGGTTCCGTCAGCGTTGCGCTTGACTGGGAGTGGCGAAGGGATGGTAGAGTCGGCCGTGCCTGTTATACGGGAGTGTCAGTGTCGAAGAAGATGAAAGACAGCGTGCGGAAACGTACCATGAACAGAGGAGTAGCGGGCCCAGTAGGCATCCTCAGTGTTGAGGTCTGTCTGCGCTTTATTCGCGCTCGGATCATGGGCGACGTCGTCTGGATCCTGTCCATACGAGTTCCAGTAGGCATCGTCATCGTCATCTGGAGTGGCGACGGTGACGGCGTAGGTGGGCTCGGCCAGGAAATCGTGGGGCGATCTGAATGCAGCCATTGCGTCAGGGATTGTGGGGTAGGAGTCGCGGGGGAAAGGCATGAGGGCGATGTTATGGTACTGCCAGCTGTGGGTTGGATCCCAAAGGAATATAAGGCGAAATGCGGGGTCCGTGGTGGTATCGGTCGTTATAGGAGACACATGGGCCTGGAGTGACTCTGCATCTGCTAAATAGCGGATTTTGAGCCTGAGATCGTGAGGATGCTCTAATGGGGCTTCTGCGAGAAGAAGCGTGACTGCCTCTTGGCTGTCGTGGGACGGCCATGCGAGATATTCCGCCGGGTTTTCTATTGATACGGCCAAGAAATGGTGCCTCTGGAGCAGGGGCTTGGAGATGAGATGAGGCGGTAGCGGGGCGTCTAGGGGAGAAATGTAACTGAGGACTAGGCTGACGGTGGCGGGCTCGATAGGCGAGGGCGAGGGCGAGTCCATGTCCATCACCATGATCACAACCAGAACCGAAGATGAGCTCCCTTATGTAACCCAGGCTGCCTTGTCTTTTAACCACGACCACGACCATGTATACCCGTCTTCCGTTGCTTCTGCTGCTCCTGCCTCTGGCTGTCCTAGCCCAGGTAAATAACTCGACGTAGAGACAAGCCACACGTACTTACCCCGCCCTAGGACACAACTTCGGGAACTCGTACAACTTCGGGCACGCAGCCCTCTGGCTCGACTACTGGATCGCAGACAAACTCAACTGGTACAGCGACCACCCGGGCACCAGTCACTACCGTCATAACCTCGACTGTCGTTTCTGAGTTTACTACCGTTTCAAATGGCCAGACACGCAGCGGAAACGCCACCCGTGTCTTCACAACCACGGCTGTCCTAGCTGAAACAACGGCAGCTCCGGGTTCAACGACGAGATCAACATCGACACGGCCTCTATCAAGCGCGCCAACGGGTGTCGATGGAGGAGGAGCAGGCGCTGATGGCGCGCCTCTGCCTGGAGCAACAGGCAACACCGGACAAGTTTATGGCCCAGACGACAACTACATTGCTGCGGCCAGCTCGATTCAAAAGAACGGACTCCTGGTCGGAGCAGTCGCTTTCGCAGTTGGCGCTGCCCTCACTCTCATTTAGTCAGTCGTTCAGCCGGGACACAAGGACATTGCTTTCAGCGTCGGACTGTTCTCTAGACCCTCCTTTGCCTCCTATCTTTTTTATGTCAGGCATTTAGTATTGGAACCATCGTCATACCGTTATCACACAGACATTTGCATCTCTAGTTTTCCGCTTGTACTCTATTATGAACGCATAATACTGCTTTGTGGCAACGTAAACTTGTACGACGTAATTTCCACCTGGCACTTTTTGACGCTCAAAAAGCTCTTTCTGAACCTAATAGAAGCGGCGATCGCCGGATATGATACCTCGAGCGCTGCTATTCGTTCGACCACAAGCTCGTTATCTTCCTCATCTCTTCTCCAGAACCTTCGTCACAGGAAGACGAATGAGCACCTCTGCAAACGAACCCCAAGCTAAGCGACAAAAAGTCATGAGCAAGGTAAGCCCAGAAACTCAGATTTCTCGCAGCCTTGATTCGAGATGAATGCCAGGTCATTGGAACGCACAGTGGAACCTTCCACTGCGACGAAGCCCTCGCAGTTTTCTTGCTGAAGCAGACCGAAGCGTACCGCGGTGCAGGTTCGTGGCTCGTCACTCCCCGCCTAAAGAGACCAGCCATGTCTGATGGCACTCCCCTGGTTTCATCAGACGTCGTTCGCACTAGAGACCCTGCTACTTTGGACGGCTGTGACATTGTTGTCGATGTTGGCGCTGTCTATGACCCGGCCAGGCAGCGTTTCGACCACCACCAGCGTGGTTTCGGCGAGGTTCTAGGCCTTGGGTTTACAACCAAGTTGAGCTCTGCCGGGCTCGTATACAAGTGCGTTTTGAGCTTGGCTTTCTTGCTGGAATGCTTAGCCAATGAATGACCAGGCATTTCGGTCATGAGATCATCGCGAAGAAGCTTGGCGTGCCTGTTGGAGATGAGAAAGTCAACTATGTCTACAAGCTGCTCTACAGGGTTAGTAAGGTCTGAACCATCCGCGGTAGCCCATCGCTCATGATCCGTGACAGGACTTCATCGAAGCGCTCGATGCCATCGACAATGGTATCTCGCAGTACCCAACCGAGGTTGAACCCCGTTACCGCAACAAGACTGACTTGTCTAGTCGAGTTGGTAGGCTCAATCCGCGCTGGAACGAGGAGTTCAACGCCGCGACCCTGGATGTAAGTTTCGCTGCATTTCAATGTTTATCTTGATGTTGATCGGAAAGCAGGAACGTTTCAAAGAGGCATCTGCTTTGACTGGCAAAGAGTTCACCGAGCAGCTGGACTTTTATGCCGAAAGCTGGCTTCCTGCTCGCGACCTCATCACCGAATTGGTGAACTACAGCAAGGCCAACTTTGACTCCAGTGGAAAGATTCTCTTGTTCGAGAAGTTCGTCCCATGGAAGGTATGGTGGTTTATTCTACAACATATGTGCCGAGTATAAGCTGAGACTTTGCTTCTAGGAGCATCTCTTCGACTTGGAAAAGGACGCAGGGAACGGGATCGAGGAAGGGGCTGCAACCTATGTTGTCTATCCCGACGAAGGCGCCCAACAGTGGCGCATTCAAGCGGTGCCTGTTGCGCCTCAAAGCTTTGAGAGCAGGAAGGCCTTGCCCGAGCCGTGGAGGGGAATCAGAGACGACGAACTGTCCAATTTGACTGGGATTGACGGAGGCGTCTTCGTTCATGCTAGCGGATTCATCGGAGGTGTGCATTTTTTACCTTCCACCTTGAACTAAATTATTAAATTTGAGCCAGGGAACAAGACGAAGGACGGGGCTCTCCAAATGGCAAGGAAGGCGTTGGAATTTTGAACACGGACGAAGTGACGGCTCTTTGGCTCCATTCATGCTGCCGGAAGATAATTGTGTTTGAGAATCGGCTCCCGCGAAAAGCCTCGAAAGGCTTTTAAAGACCAAGGATTTGGTTTTTAGCTCTTACGAGCTACATCTCAGAAGAGATGTCTCCTCGCCAGTTGGCGAGCACACACATAGTGTGGTCACCCTGGTCACCAGGGTATGACGAGAGGATAGCGCTTGCAGTGGACACAGGTTCATCGTTTCTGTATAATATCATACGCCTCAAATGTCGATTGTTGTCTCATCAAAAACGAGGTGTTCAAAAGCATCTGCCTCGTTGCACACACGTGCCTCCCGGGTATGAGCCATTCGGTGAATCGGCTGCTGGTGACATTCAGCTCTTTCCCTCCTTACTTCCACCAATCAACCCTTGTTGCAACTGGAGCTAACTTATCGATACCTCACAGATTCCGCGCTCTCTCCATGATGAAATCGATTCCAGGCGTTGTTTCATTCTTCGGTTCAAGGTCACTCTTTTGCCCATTCGTGGCCAAGGTACCTCTTAGATGAAAAGGTGAAAATCTTCGTCCGTGGTTTGCATGACCTATCTGCGCAGATCCCAAGAGTATCCTTGTATTCCCAAAGATAAGATAGCCTCAACCGGGGATCTTCCATGCATTGAATCGCCTGCTTTTCGTTAGTGAAACGCTCTGGTCGAGTTTGGCGCGTTTTCACCACGAGGCACGCTAGCGTCGGATGTGCACGGTGTTAGTCACATACCTCGCCGGGAATGTGATGTGCATCGTGCTCAAGCTATATATCTATGCTCCCCTATGCTGCGTCAACTTCGTCACCTCTCCGCCTCACCACCCAGAACACTTCTCCGGGCACCCAACGTCTTCAAGACGTCGACGAATCCAAAACGGAGGGCGTACAGTACGAAGATTCAGAGATGCCTTACGTCGAGGCTCACTACCACCCCCTCCTATTCGCCACAATAACCTTATGTGCCATGGCGGAGCTGGGTCTTACTGCCTTTCTGATTAATGCGGGCATTGAGACCAAGTCGTTCCCGAGTGACCAGTATCACGCACTGTGGGTTGCTTACAATTCTTACCCCAAAGATTGTTGCTCACCATGTTTGGATTGCATGCAGGCTTGGACTATACTGCTTCATTTCATCGTGGACAATCATATTCGGGGCATCGTACATGCTGTGGTACTTTGACCGCGCTTCTCACTTCCTGGCGAATGTGGCGAGTTCTGTTGCCTGGCTCTTGGCCACAGGGATCGTTTGGGTACGTTCTGATGTTCTACCGAAAGAAAGGTTATCCCTTATATGTACTGTACAGGGAGTGGCAAGTGGTGTGATGCATGTTACGAGAACAGGAGGAAACTGTGCGGGACACCCAATCATTTCTCGGTATGACTTCATTTGTGACTTTATATGACTGTTCGCTGATCGCAGTTGGCTACAGGTGTCGTCAAGCCCTGACAGTGGAGGCTTTGGGTTGGTCGGTGTTCGGACTGTGCTTGCTGGCGATGGGGGCAACATGCTTTTGGATATTCGCCACTCGACGGGTGTCCAACAAGGGGATCTCTTCAAGTGAGGCGAGGCTTGTCTGACAGACTCCTCCATGCTGTGGCGTTACTAGTACAACCGGTCCGGCGTTTTATTTAAACCTGTGCGTTGTGCACTGTATGTAGTGGTTTTTATCGTCTTCGGTGCTGGATTATGAACATAGTGAAGCCTTTAGTACGCTTTGAATACTCCTGAGTGACGGTCAGCAGGATCTGGGCCGGACGATGACGCCAATCAGATAAGTCGGGGTCAGGGTCGGCAGGCACCGTCGAATCAGCCCTTGGACGCGGCATGGGAACCCGCGCGCCTATTTCTAGCCCCTTATGTTGCTCTGCCATTCATCTCCCCCGACTTTACGTTTCTGCAGGTCTATTAATACATGGGGAGGGCATCCTTAACTCCCCACCACTATCTTCGTTGACATCCCAAAGACGCCTCCCTCTGCCCAGATAGCCCCAACTCTTAGTTTTCGGTCGCCGTCTACTAGGACAGCAAAAAATGACCGCAGGCACCAGCGGAGAGCGGTCCAGTGACTTCAGGGACCCTGAATATCGACAAGCCGCATGCGACGATCTCCTCGCGGAGCAAAACTGTGATTTGGACGAAGAGAGGGTTTCCCTGGACGAGGAGACAGACCCGCACAGCGACGTTCTCTCTGAGGAGTCGAGATCGAAGGCGGCGAAGAAACGTGCTGCGTCTATCCGAATCATTGCTCTCATATGCACATGCAGCTTGAGCATCGGAAGCCATTAGTGCGTATTATCTATCCCTCGCTTTCAGTCACAACTGAGTCCTTCAACTGTCGTCTCCCAATGACAGTGCCAACTACATTCTGGGCCCTCTAAAGAGTCGAATGCAACGCGAGATTGGAGCATCTCACGCCGAATTCGGTCTGCTGATCGCCGCGTACACCCTCAACAGCACCTGGACACCTCTGGTCGGTGGCGTCCTGGCGAGTCGGTTAGGGACGACGGTGACAAGTATTTTGGCGACAGGGGTCATATTTCTAGGTCAGTCAAGCCCCCTCTCGGATAGTTTGCGATTCCTGACTGTACATGACAGGACAAGTAATCCTATTGATTGGTGACATCTGGGGCGATGTTCGACTGATGGTCCTAGGGCTCTTCGTCTTTGGGATCGGGGTAAGCCCGCTCTCGGTTGTTCAGGAGACTATCATCGTCCGCTTTTTCAAGTCCCACGGACTGGGAGTGTCAATGGCGTTTGGGCTCGTGGCTGGGAAAGGGGCTTCTTTTGTTGCAGCAAGCACATCATATCCCCTCACCAAACACTTCGGCGGTCGGGCCCCATTCTATGTGGCTACCTCCTTGGCTGGGTTATCCGTTGTAGTCAACCTCATCTACATTGCATGCTCCAAGTGGTTGGTAGATGGGGCCGGTGCCGAACTCGAGGCTCCAGATATCCAAGAAGAGGCGCATCGAAGGGAGCCAATTGACATAACGGAAGCTCAAGCCTTGGAGAAAGTCGCTAAGAAACGCCATGTCGATATTCGGCAGGTCGTTAAACTTGGGGATGCTTTTTGGGCGTCAGTGTTCAGCTCCTTCTGTTTGAACATGGTTCTAACTTCCTTATAGTTACGTTGGTCTGAATATCTTTTGCGGGATGATCTGGGTGCCATTTATTCATCTTGCACCGTAAGACCATCCCATCTTTGACCACGTTTATTTCAAAGCTGAGGCTCGCTCAGAAACCTCATTGAAAAACGCTACGGGTTGTCCGAAGAGATTGCAGCAAACCAAGCCTCTTATCTTTTGGTCGGACCGATAGTATTATATCCTCTGGTAAGCTGTTGTTGCCCAGCGAATTTAATCCATTTCTAAACCCCGTTTCGTCAGTGCGGCTTCTTGGTGGATAACATCAAACGGGAGTCCGTGGTGACCGATATCCTTCGTACCACCTCTGTCCTCACTTTCCTCGGGTATCTTTGGCTGTCGCTTCCGCCCATAGTGACAAAGACACCGATACCAGCTATCACTTCGTATGCCATTGGTCATGGGATGTCGCCATGTAAGGATAACATTTGCGTTGTCTACCGAATTCCCTTTGCTCAAAGCTGCCTCGTAGTGCTCTTGGCAATCATCGTCCCTCGAATTGTCCCGTCCAAGTATGTATCTACCGCTCTTGGGGTCCACAAAAGTGTAAGCAATAATTGTATTCTTTTTGAGAAGCGTTGCTGATGAAGAGGATGCTCCAGCTCGAACAAACTGGAAACACCCTCTTCCAAACCGTTGCAGGTCTCCTTCTCGATACCCGTGGAAAAATGGGTGGGAAGGCAGCTCAATACCTCTTGAATACCTTTGTGTTTTTGAACGTGGTTCAGTTTTTGAGTATCGTTTTGCTTGCCTATCTGCAACGGAACAACCCCCAGACCCACCATCCACGCCATGGCCACCAGCGCAACTCGCTCTCAATTTCCGACGGCGAGGGTTTGCTAGAGGAAGATCAACGGACCGGACGATCCAGTTCTCCATCCTCAGGTTTCGACCGTCGATCAAGTCCATCACCGGAGGAAACTCCGCTGCTTCCAGATCATAGGCACGTTCCAAGGACGCTCTCAAGGAGGAGCTTAGTTCAAGAGATGATCAGGAGTCAGAACGAAATTCGGAGAGGGAAGTTCATGATGGCGCTGTGTGCCCTGCTAATTGCTTCTGCATGGGGTCTGTTCCTGGGGACGGCCTGGTTTAAGCTTGGGACTAGCCACTGATTCGTCGTGTAATTGTACACAGCTGTAACAATGACCCTATTTTACGTAGAAATATTTATTTTTGTTGTCTGGACTCTGAACCACTGGAGCTCTCGTCAGGGCAAGAGAAGGTAACTCGGAAAATGAGATTGGCAAGCTAAACCTAACCTTAACCCTAGATTCCTTTACCGCGGAGAATGCCGGTGGAACTGCACAGTTTATCCAGCCTCCGGCTGTAGTCACCTATCAGTATTATCGACGTCGCCGGCCTCAAGATCCTCAAGACAGGTACGTTGTCGACGTTGTGAACGACGAGCAGAGATACTTACGACCTTCTTCAATAGCAAGATGGGCGCATACAAATATGTTGGGGAGCTCTACAAAAAGAAGCAATCGGACGTGCTCCGATTCCTCCTGCGCGTTCGGTGAGTTTCTAACCGTTCGTCTCAAGATCACTGTCTGAACCTGAGTCGAAAAGCTGCTGGGAGTACCGCCAACTGAAGGTCATCCACCGAGCCTCTCGTCCTTCTCGTCCCGACAAGGCCCGCCGTCTCGGTTACAAGGCCAAGCAGGGTTACGTTGTCTATCGTATTCGTGTCCGACGTGGTAACCGCAAGAAGCACGTCCCCAAGGGTGCCACCTACGGCAAGCCCGTCCACCAGGGTGTTACCCAACTGAAGCCTCAGCGAAGTCTGAAGAGTGTCGCTGAAGAGCGTGTTGGACGCCGATGCGGAAACCTCCGAGTTTTGAACTCGTACTGGGTTAATCAAGATGGTGTCTACAAGTACTTTGAGGTTATCCTCGTTGACCCCAGCCACAAGGCGGTATGTTGACTTTTCCTTGTGCGACTGAGTGAATTCTCATATATATCTATCTATCCAGATCCGCCGGGATCCCCGAATTAACTGGATCGTCAACCCCGTCCACAAGCGTCGCGAGGCCCGTGGTCTTACCAGCGCTGGCAAGTCGGTTAGTACATTTGTTTATTCTTTCGGAATGATCGTTGACATCATCACAGAACCGCGGCTTGGGCAAGGGCAGCCGACACAACCACGCTCCTTCTTATGCTACCTGGAAGAGGCACAACACCCTCAGCCTCCGCCGATACCGCTGAGCGTGTTAGTCTTGGCGTCCTGGTCCTCTCCCCCAGTTGTTTTTCCCTGTCATGTTATGTGTATGCCTATAAGCTCCCCCAAAATACACCGTACTATGCGAGTTCACGAAACACAAGACACACGATGAGAAGTGAATTGACAGAATGTGGCGCCTGTTTAGACGTGGAATGAAGAAAACATGGCTGGCGCGTGTAAGCTTCGATGGAGCATTATCTTGGCTGGATAGCCACACCGAAAGTACATAAAGCGAGGAGGGATTGATGGCAACAGCTTGGCGAAGTCGAACATGCTCCCCAGCAATTGGAGTAGACTGCCACCCTGTATACTCGTCCTCGTTCTCGCTCTCCAAGTTGCAGCCTTGACTCCAGCGCGAAGGTCCATCGATCCACTTATTCATGCATCACGAGTAGAGAAGCGCAGCATCAATCAAAATCCCGACGGATCCCACTTCATATGGCTGCCGCAACAGGAATACTCTGGCCAGACTTTCTATGAGTGAGCGCCAGTTCATAATCTCTGACGAAGCGCTCTACTGACGCCGCTCAAGCGGGTTTTTCTTCTTCAACTATCCAGACCCTACAAAGTAAGTTGCGAATAAAGCTAGCGCTGGCGTAAATCAATGGCTTATATTTATTTCCTCGAACAGTGGGCATGTCAAGTATGTTTGTCTGCGTTACCTCAACGGAGTTAATTCATTAAAGTCTTCACCTTTCCTCAGCTATGTGAACGAATCGTACGCACGAGAACGGCGGCTGGTATATGTTGAGGACGACGGAACGGTGATCATGAAGGCGGACCAAGAAACATGGCTTCCCCGAGGCCAGTTCCGGGACAGGTAAGCCCCTTCTTTTTGTCATTGCACCGGACTCTAACAGCTATTTTCACTAGCATCCGGATAGAGAGTTACGCTAGATTTGACGGAGGATTGTTTATTCTGGACTTGGCCAAGGCACCTTGGGGTTGTGGTATGTGACGCACGTTTATTCCGGATTTCGGAAGCAACTCAGTCAACCTTCACAGGCACATGGCCCGCATTTTGGACTGTCGGCAACGATTGGCCATGGGTGCGTTTCCTCACTCCCCGTTAACAATAAACTTGGACTGAATTCAGTCCTCAGAATGGGGAAATTGATATTATAGAAGGTGTTCACGATAACCAACATAATCAAGTGGCTTGGCATACGGCCCCAGGATGCCGACTTGACCCAAGTGCCAACTTTACAGGCAACATTGCTGTGCGTTTACGGTCCGATCCCCTGCTCTGTCGGACTAAGTTAGTTCTTGTTCCTTAGGATGGCGGAGGATACCAGCACCTAGATTGCAATTCATTCATCAACCACAACGCTGGCTGTGGTGCTACTGAATGGAGTAGGGCATCTTACGGCCCTCTGTTCGATGAACAGGGTGGAGGCGTGTTCGTTATGAAATGGGACGAGAATAGTATCGCTGTTTGTGAGTTCTCCGGTTGATACCAGTGACCGGGCGTATGATGCGAACTTGATTTACCCCAGGGTCATTTTTCCGGGCAGCCGTCCCAAGAGACATCGATGATGGCACACCCAATCCCTCCGAGTGGGGACCTCCGTCTGCAAACCTGTCGAGTACTATGTGTGATATAGGGAGGTTTTTCAAGAATCATGCTATTATCTTCGGTGCGTCGCTTTTCTCCTCTTGCGGCAACTCGCCCCTTACGTCGTCTTCAATTAGATATCACATTTTGCGGTGAGCTAGACACTTCCTAGTCGCTTTTGATTCAGCAATCTGATCCGAGTTAGGTGACTGGGCCGGAAACTCGTACGCAACGTCGGGGTGCCCGGGTACCTGCGACGAAAGGTTAATGGATCCTAACAACTTTGTCGTGAGTCTCACTGTATACTTTGGTTCCTTGACTCCCTTGACAAATCTTTGCATCGGTCAGAACGCGACTTGGAGAATCAACTCTCTAAAGGTTTACAGGAAGACACTTCTTTACGGAACGGTCGAGAACCCCAATTCCGCGTCGCCTGGGCTGGATTCTAGGATATATCTTTCTGCGGTTCTTCCCACAATTTCGCTACTTATCTACTTGGTCTTCTAGCCCTTTACGACAGGCACATCTAACGACTTGTACTAACTTATGACATAACGGCTCGCGCACGGGCACTGTGCAATGAAAAATGTACAATTTACGTTTATGTTTGTAAATCCATGCGTTACAACTTCAGTTTCCATAAAACAGTATCTGGATCCAGGACTTCTGGGCCGTGAGGTTCCCCGAAACTGGCACGTAGCGCCGTGACACTGACGCCGCCTTGGTGGATGGCCCACCCATCGGATCCAACGGGGAGCGAAGATAGATGAGGGGAGATGAGTCCAGCCATTTCTGGACTCCATTTGAACAGGAGATCGCCAATAGAGTCGTCCTCGGCATTCCCATCTACATCCACCTGAGCACCTGTAGGTGCATCAGGGCCAGCAGGGTTGATAGTCTGTGGATCACGGGGTGGAGCAGACGATATGTTCTTGAAGAGGCGACCATAGGAGTTGCGCCACATGCGTGTCCAGTAGATCTTCAGGCCCCCATCTGAAAGCAGTCCTTCGATGAGGGGTATGTTGACATTGTATAGATCCACTTCGCCGTTTCGGAGGCCATCAACATCTTCACCCCAATTGTGCCAAAGGTGCTTGATTATCTGCCCACCAAGATGGTGGGCTGGTTCAGTAAAAGTGGGTGGCGTAGGATGGACGACTATTCCGTAGGATAGTGCCACTGCTCTCACTTTGGACAAAGATGATGACATGGCAGCACCGATTGTACCCGAAGAGAGAGCGAATGCAGCTGTTGAAAAGATATGAGACTAGTTAGTATAGAAAATGCTTAGATAGGAGGGCACACACAGGAAGTATTTCGGCCAAGATTAGGTCCCGAGATCTATACAAGGACAATGTGGAGATCGGATAGCTGCTCTGCGTGAAACGATCGTAGACGACGAACCACAAGATCAATCTGGTCGGGATACAGATTGTGTAGGGCAACGTTTGCACATGTTGCAGGGGTCTGAATTGTTGTTAGAGATGCGTTCTACGCAGTCGAAGAAGTAGTCGTTTCATACCCCGTCTAGGAGGATCCATTCAGCCTTCAAGGAGATCGTGTGGTCAGCGAATCGTAGGCGAATAGGCCTTCTGAATAGAAGCCTACTAGTTCCCCAGGTTTCAATGGTCTTGGCCTATTGCTAGTCTCCCCGCTACCGTCTTCCTTTGGGTAAAAATACTTTCCCTTGGTTACTTCCTTTATATGATATGCCTTCCCTAGCAGCACCACGGAGATCAGAAAGCTGGCAGCTGGATCAACATAGGGGTCCGCGTACCTATCCAGGATTTTTGCGCACTGGGAAGGACAACTTTGACGTCCCATCCTGTGGCAGTATGTCAATTTGAGTGCATGAACGACAGAATGCTGGACATGCCGAGAACACCGGTGAGATAGCGGTAGAGGCCGAGGATGTAGGGCGACTCCCTAGCGTCGGGAGGTCCGTCGTCGTTCTGTACATCGATGTCAGCGAGTGAGAATAAGATATGATTGCAACGTACAGTGAGGAGGACCCTTGGATTCTCTGATGCTGAAAGGTTCATGATTTGGTTGTGGACGAAGATGGCTGAAAGTATACAAACAGAGCGTGGCCACATCGGGGCTCAATATTTCCCATCCTCTCCCTCTGTCCTCCCATTTTACCTGTACATCCCATTCTCCTCCATTCGACCCCTTGATGAACGTCGCCCATGAATTGCCATTAATGCCCCAGTTGCCGCCTCTCGAAATGCCAGCTCCCATCGCGACAGCCGGGGAACAAACCACGGTCGACGCCCGGGGCCCTCCAGACTTCGTCAAGTCCCCTGTCCCCTCATTCGCAGATTCCTTCTCGACAGCCTACACATCGCCCACCAAAGACGAAGATTCAGATTTTCAGCAGCGGCTGCTAGCTCCACCATTAAACCACCACCTTCGCAAAAGCATTTCTGTCGATTCGTTCGTCAGCACCAACCTCAACGGAGCGCGAACGACACGAGCAAATTCCACAGCCGACTTAGATTCACCGCAAAACAGGGCTTATGTTCACTCGACCGCTCCTAGCACTAATCAGGGACGCATTTGGTCTGGCCGTGCTCGAGGGGCAAGTGTCAGTACCGTCCAGGACGGCTCTGAATCTCCCACTCTTCTCGACTCGGATGTCGAGCGTTTTGACCCCGTCAAGGCTCCAGCCGAACGCTATCGGCATGTTTCTCTCAAGGTCCAAGAAGGACGTCGACCGTCGCTTCGAGGCGGGGAGTTGCTGCTTCCAGCACGGTCCCAGGGGCTAAGCGCCACATCCAGTATGAGCAGTGTAGTGACAGGTTCAGCGAACTCCAGCCCCAGAGAAGCCCATCCCGCATTACGATCTGTGACCTCTCTGCATGCGTCATCTCTTCGCAACCCGAATTTACCGACGAGAAGCGATATAGGAAGGGCACGGAGTGGAAGCTTGGGCGTCCATGGTGCTCAATATCCAGCAAAGCGAATGACCATTGATACGCATGTACGGATATATCAATTCTTTCTACCTCAGAAAAGACTCATAACCTACCACACAGCTCGATAACAATAAAGCCCCTCCCCTCGTAACTCTTGCAGTCATAGGCACTTCAGCTACTGGCAAATCTTCCGTCATTCGCAAAGGCCTTGCCAACTACAACTTGTCGGATTATCATATATCGCACGCACCAGACAACCCTACTATTCGCTGTAAGGTTCTTGTTCCCTATGTATCCCTCTGCATCTCACATTCTTCTAGACAGTCGTCGAACTGGAAGGATTCCGTCGGAATCCCTTCCAGAAGTCTCTCTACTTACACTGGAAATTGATATTCCTCAGGAAATCACTGAGCTCCCACCCTTACCCCCCGACTTCCCTCCCCTTGATGGTGTCATGGTCTGCTACGACGCGTCAAATCCAGCAACATTCCAACCAGTTGAAGAGCTCCTCAGTGCGTTCTAACCCCTTGTGTTTATCAAACAACTTTGACATTTCCGCGTAGAGGGTTATCGTGCGCTGAAACTGCCGATCATCGTGCTTGCGTGCAAAGTTGATCTCGAGCGGCGAATAGAGCCGGATCGTGCCCTAGAGTTACTTCAGGAGTATGACGTCGGCCTCGTCGAGGTCACAACCGCACAAGATGGCGGAAAAGGAAAAATGAGGCAATCATTTGACTGGCTCGTCAAGGCTGTCTTCCGTGCGCGGCGTGAGTTGTTCCTTTCCCGATTTGTGCCCTAAATCTGACAACATCTTTTATTAGAATCCCAAGCAAATGACAATCGAAATCCTGCCTCCCCAGAATATCTTCGAAATCCTTCCCATCCATGGGATGGAGCCAGGACAATCACCCCGACCGCAAATTCCTCAATGCCTGGTGCAAATTCTGTGCCATTCGAATCCACCCCTTCCAACGCGAGCGCCTACTCGCCGTTACCTCCAATGACTCCAACATCCCCTACCCGCGCAAAATCAACTGGTGACCTGCTCGCAGAAAGCGAAAGATCCCGCGCTCGCACACAAACCGAACCATCTATTCCACCGAACTTCATCCAACGACCGAGAGGGGACAGCAGGACAACTCAAGAAAGCACGCCCAGCCCCACGGTGGCCGTGCCGAATGGTGTAATAAACGGCGTCACTCCAGCAAAGCCTCCAGAGAGGCAAAAGAAGGACCCGTGAGTTTCAATTCCTACATTTTGTCCTAGATTGTGCATATTCTCAGCGTTTTGCAGCCCGGCTGCCCAATGGGCAACACTGGAGGAACTCCTTGACAAGCTCCTGTTCCTCTCTGTTAGTGGCGACGGTGCGTCGGTCTCACACCCTATCTCACCCTCTGACACTTACATCAATGCCAAGATCCTGCATTTATATCCCACTTTCTCCTCACATACCGGAGATTCGCAACACCACGGAGCGTACTTTTGGCTATGCAAAAGCGAATGCGCCAGTTCGACAATCCTTGCGGGGACCCCATGTTTGCTTGTTTCGCTCAAATGAGGTCAGATTGGTCCATCAACTATTCAGGACATATTTCTAATTCATACAATAGGATATGCTACTTGTTGGAGACATGGATAAGGGATTATCCTGACGATTTCGCAGTCAAGGGCACGGCAGGGGCCTTGAACGCCCTCATCAAGTCTATCATCTCGAAGACCCATCTGTTACACTATGGCTCCGAGTTCCTCCCCTTCCTTGAAATGCTTCCGTCGCGATCTGATCAAGACGCCTCCTGGGCTCTTAAGGCCGATGTACCTGCGGACGAGAGTGATGACTCTTACAGCTTCCTAGAAGAAGATGAAGAGGCTGACTCTCAGTCACGCCCAACTCCCAACGAAGTAACGAACTCGCCATCGCAAGACGCACTTCAGTCGCCTCCGGGTCTGCGGGAGCGTAAATCGAGCCTACCCCTCTCCAAGTCTTTGTTGGCGTCAGGTTCCAATGATCTATCGCCTAAGCAGCACCTGAAGGACCTTGTAAAGCTTGCCAACGATGTCTTAAACTGTGACCCTGAAGAGTTAGCTCAAGAGATCACTCGACAATGGGTCAAACGATTCCTGGAGATCAAGCCACGAGATTGGCTGCACTATGTCTTCATATCGAGTAGAAAGGGTGAGCCGGACCCCATCACCGCGTTCAACGTGATATCGAACCACTTGGGAGATTGGTGCGTTGTGTATTCATCTTGTGCGGCAACGTGCTAAGTCGGTACCTCGTCTCGTGTAGGGTGCTTTCATTGATCTTGTGCCATGATCGTCCACGGCACCGCGCTCGCCAGATCGAGAAATTCGTGGACCTTGCACACCGTCTGAGAGTCATGAACAATTATTCAGCTCTACGGGCCGTTGTCGCTGGAATCAACGCTTCGACCTTCCCCGGTGATGAAACGATGGAACAGTTTAAGGCAAAATGCGGCGACCAGGCGAAGAACCTGCAGTCCTTTGATCTTCTACTACAGTCGATTCGAGCTCACAGGGCTTATCGCTTGGCCCTGCGCAACTCGAAAGGGGCTTGTATTCCAGCTATGTACGTGGTACCTTTTCTTCGACTCTTCTGTACCTTACCATCCACCTAGGGAGGTCCACATGTCGGATCTCATTCGAGCAAATGAGGGAAACGATGACATAAATGAAGCGGATCCGACGAAGACTCACTGGGGCAAATTCAACATGATGGGAAGATTCGTTGATACTACGACCCAGTGCCAGATTCAGTGCCGCAACTCTAATGACTACGATTTCCCTGAGCGTCCAGCAATCGCGGAACTGCTCACCAGACGCCCGGTCATGAGTTCCGAGGTATGCCCCTGGCCCTTGTTCATCCTGGTCGAGACTCATATCCTTTTGAATAGATGCAAAAGTCGAGAATTGCATCGCCAGACGATGATTTCGATGACAGCCGCCTCTCAAATTCTAATCAGCCCAAAGACATGCATGTGGTCAGAAAGCTTCTCTTCTGGTAAAGAGCGCGCTTTCTCCTGCTTTCGACCTGTTTTCTACTTGCGTATTCTAGACCCTCCTCTATATTTATGTTCTACTAATCATGCTTCACCATTCTGTTCTATCTTCTGCCCTACCTGCACAGCTACATTAGTAATTTCTGGTGTTTGTATCATATTTTGACAACGTGGGGGAGATTCAGATTAAATTGCCATTGGACACGCAGACGAAGGTGGATACAAGGGGCATAGTATGTTCCTACTTCCGCTTACCACCTTTACTCTTCATCTTTTTGTTTAAATTCGGTTTACTGCCCTTGACCGCTCGAACACCTTCTTGATGCTTCGCCCTTGATCCGAAATCAGTGTCGAAGGCACCCTTTTTATCAGAGCGTGTAGATAGCGCTCCCGGCTTGCCTCCGCGAGCTTTGGATGGCGCTGATGGTTTAGCGACGTGGCCAATTTTTGAAGGCCTAGCGGCCTTCTTTGCGGAACGAATCGCTGCATTGACGGCCTTCTCGACCCCAGCTTCTCGATCCTCCTCCATTGCCATTTTTCTTCTCTTTGCTTTTCTCGAGAGTCCAGCAAATTCGTCACGACGTGGCTGAAAGAGGCGGTCAGGCAAGCGTTTAGATTATCTCAATGACACCATACCTTATCATCACCCCCTTTCTTTTGGTCAGATTTTGCGGCCTTACCGCCAGATTCGTGAGACTGTTTGCTTAGTTCTGGAAAGAAATGAGTATCTTCTGACCCCCCGCGGTATCACAAATGGATATACCTTTCGCCTTCTCTTTTTCCTTTGCGGACTGGAACCAAGTTCGTGCTGGTCTGGAGAAGATTTCAGCCTCATGTTCTATCAGATTTTCTCCTTTCTTCAACTCCATTTCCGCGCGCCGAAGCTGTGGAAATGAGTAAATGCATCGCCCACAGGCACAGAGGAAATCAAAATACCTGTTTCTCCTCCTTCTCCTCCTTCATGACTTCACTAATCTCGTTCTTGAGGTCTTCCAACTTTTCGACGAATTTCTGGGCGACTTCGGTAGGCACACTGCGTTGGCGGACCTGATCCTCACCAGCAGCATGCTTAATAGCGGCCTTGAGCATCTTGCGGTCCGCTTCTCCCACTAGCGTCACTGATCTTAAGGCACTGTTAGAGCAAGTGCATTGAATCAGAGATGGGACCTTACCTTCCCCGTTTACCTGCACGAGCCGTTCTTCCGACGCGATGCAGATACTGAGCGAGCTGGTTTGGCATGTCGTAGTTTATCACAGTCTCTACGCCCTTGATATCCAAACCGCGCGAAGCTAAATCTGTCGCCATAAGATAATCGACTGTCCCATCGCGGAAGGATTGAAGGGCGTTCAAGCGCTAGAATGATTCGTTAGTGCAAGTCTTTGGTGTAAGAGGACTGAGCCGCACCTGTTCTTGGCTGAGGTCCCCGTGCAGCTCTTCGCACTTCATGCCAAGAAGACTGAATACAATCCTCATTTGGTGGGCAAGCTTTTTACTCCGGAGGAATATGATGACCTTGTGTTTGAAAGTCTGTTTACATAGAGCGACTAGTAGGGCCGAACGCTCGGTCTCTTTCCGGACTCGTACGAATTCTTGAACAAGGCTGCGGGCCGTTGAGCGCTTTGGATCGACGAATAGCCTGACGGGTTTGTTCAAAGACATTTTGATAAGCTCGTCAACGGAATCTGTCATGGTCGCAGAGAACAGCATGGTTTGGCGGGATTTGGGGCACGACTTGATGATTTCTGTCAATTCTTCGTGGAAACCTTCAGAAAGCATGCGATCGGCTTCGTCCAGTACCAGAATGTCGATGGCGTCGAGTGTGAATCCAGGTGAATTGCGAATGTGGTCAATGAGACGACCGGGAGTGGCTAAGACGATATCTGGTCGTGCACGGAGAGCTGCCTCCTGGGTTTTAAGGGAGAGGCCACCTGCGTTTCATGAGTACCACGAACCAATAGAGGTTTTATGTCACTGACCGACCAGGAGACACAGTTGGACATCCGTATGAGATGCCAATTTCTTCCCCACTTCGTAACACTGTACTGCTAATTCTCTCGTAGGGAGCAGAACCAAGCACCGTGTCGCAGCAGCTTTCTTGCCCTTGTCTCGATATAATAGACGTTCCAGCATAGGAATCATGAAGGCCGCAGTTTTTCCTGAACCAGTAACAGCGTTTCCGACCACATCTTTTCCCAGAAGAGCGACAGGGATGGTTGCTGACTGGATAGGCGTTGGTTTCTGGAATCCCATGGAGGTTATGGCCTTGAGTAAAGGACGCGAAAGGTTCATGGACAAGAAAGAGTCGTGAGCCTCTGAGGTGCCCTCTTCGGCGGCGAAAAATGCAGCCTTTCGAGCCTTGTCGGCTTCTGTTTCCTCTTCCTCATCCTCTGAGGAATCACTGTCCGCGTCGTTTTCGGAAGTATCGTCTGAGTTTTCGTCTTCGTTATCTTCTTCGTCCTCACCAGAAGAGGCCAAAGGATCGTCACTGACTTCCCCAAGTTCGTCCATCTCAAGCCCCTCCTCGTCGCTTTCTTCCTCATCCTCGTCTCTCGCATCACCCTCAGAGTCAATCTCGTCTTCTGATTCATCTTCGCCACCTTTTTCTTCATCTCCACTTTCGGAGTCAGGTTCTCCATCTTCCTGGTTTCGTTTCCGTTTGAGTGATAAACGCCTTCTAGCGATAATTTCGTCTACAGAAATGGGTGCCTGCACGAAGGTAAGCTTCATAGGTTTTCCAAAAGAGTTGAGAACGGACGAACTGCTTTACTGCCAGCTTTTATGAGGTCCTGGGTGGTGGAGCCATTGGCAAGTATGTCTGCATAAGAGTCGCCTCCAATGTCGAATACAAAGTCTGGATCCAAGTCGACGTCCTCTCGCGAGTTTTTGGACTGAGGACCGGCCTCGTCGTCTGAGTCTAGTGTCATGATGAATTCTGCCATTTTTCCTTTGAGATCAGTGTCACTGGAAATGAAGGGTGCTGTATAAACGGTTAGAAGATGCTGAAGACTGCAGGTTTGGTCGAAGCGACTTAGTGAGGAGGCAAAAATCTGCGCACGTGAGATATCTGGTATCCCCATTAGCTGACTACGACGCGTCTGGGCACGCGCCTTACTCACACCTTGACCACAACAAACGACGATCCAAATGGAATCCAATGCATTTCCTCCCGTCGCCAGCGTTCACCTTGCGGCCCACAGCAGACTTGTAAGGGAGTCATGTTGTCCCGACAAAGATCTCGTCATCGTCTTGTCCCGACTGGGTGGCTTCGAGCGCATCTCGCTCTGGAACTCGAACCAGGGCACAAAGATTTGGGAGACTGACGTCGGCGATGAATCGACATCCACCCACGTTGCCGGGTTTTGCTGGAGTCCAGACGGTCAGACTCCCCCTTCGTTGTACTCTTTAATTCACCTAACAAAAAATATTATTAGGCCAGAGCATCGCCTTCCTCTTGAATCCTCCCCGCGTCTCGCTGCACTCGATTCAAGACGGTCATACAATTGCTTCGCTCCCCGTTAACCTTCCCGCGGACGCAGATCATCGGAGCTGTGACCTAAAAGGGATCTGGTGGTTCCGTTCTGAGAACCAGATCAAGAAACAAACGCCAATTCCAGACATCTTTAGGCGAGAGAATATTATCGTGCGGAACTCTCCAATGTCTTCTAATTTGAGACTATTTTGACTCCGTGCAGACAGGGACGACAGAGTCGCTTCTCAGGAACCTTCCTTTGCTCGATCCACTCCAGGAGGAATCTGACAAATTCACGTTCGGATTCTCTTCTTTGTGAAGCCTCGCATAGCACCACTGACCTTTCATAACCATAGTGCGACCAATTTATTTGCTTTTCAGGGATCTCAAACTCGATCACAAAGCAAGTCCCAACTTCCTGACGCTATCGTCACATGGCCGACCCTCTCCGTCGACTCAAAGGTCCCCGCCGTGGATTCATCCATTCAGACAAAGTCATCGACGAAGCCTGGAGAAAGCCTCGATGAGCGAGACGACTCAAACATCAATAGTATTTTAATGGTATCGGACACTCTCGGGAACATCTATAGTTTCCTAGACGGCGCATTCCCTCTTGGAGTGATATCGCTGGGCCGAGAAGTTTCGCTCTCGTCCATCGAGAAGTCGAATAGCGGCCCAAATTTCTTCGGCCATGCTAACTTTCGCGTTGGGACGTCCTCAAGCACCTGTATTGCACCTGTGATCCTTGACATCCCCTTCCTTGCTAATCGGAAGACGCGGGATCTTGCAAGACTGTCGTCCATCGCCCGAGACCTCACCTGGTACATTATGCGGGTGGTCAGGGAAATGAAAGGTGCTTGGTTTGGATCGGACACTGCGACGGGTGCTCGGGAACTTGGTCCACGCTGGGTTAATGCCTTGAAATCGAAACAAATAAATCAGTTCGGACGTATGTGCAGTTGGTCTCATCTCCGTTTCCCTTCATAATTGAGAGATTAGCGTTTTAGATTCGAACGCCGATCCTATTCTTGACTTGACCTGGCTGCTTACAACGGGACGGGCATCCAGGCCTTTGGAGGACTTCCTAGGAGGTGGCGAGCAGATGAGCGAAAGGGTACGCCTTGTGTTCTTGGTTCTTCATTGATATCCTCACGCTATGTACAGGGCATCCAGAAGTGGGAAACCATAATGTCAGATGCTTTAATGAAGGTTAGAGATTATTCCGAAAAGCGTCTGGTACCTGCCTGTCAACGATTGCACCTTGTTCTTGAAGAACTTCAAGGGTGGCGAAGGATGACGTGAGTCATCCGAGGATTGGTTATAGAATACTGACACCGAAATCATCGCTCTAGGCGGCAATACTCATTATTTCAACTAGATGCCCAAGAGCTTGGACATGCTCTTGAGCATTCGGCCCGAGGCATTGTCCTGGGAAGCTTGCTGGCCGCAGTCGCTCGACGAGAGCTCTTTCGGTTCAAGGAGTTTATTGCATGGCTGCGGTTCGGTAAGAATGAATATGGATCAATAATGAGCTCCTTGCTAATATTACCCGTCAGAGATCGTGAATGCGCCTGGGCCAACTGAAACAAATGTTCCTCGTCATGATATTCTGGAAGTTAATAACTATCTTATATCAGGGCTTGCATCCAGCGAAATCGATGCGTGGTTTGACGGAAAACTGGATTTATTTGAACCACACCATTTAGGCGTGCCCAAAGTGCCCAGCGGGACCTTAGCATCTGTTGTTAAGCGAGCAACAATGGTTGCAAAGAATCCCGCCGACCCTGCCTGGATGGAGGTCAGTTACCTGCGTTATGCCCGTCAACCCGGATGATTCATTGATTGCGCTTATCCACAGGGTACCCCGAATGCTGACCACCGTCCCCTGGGTAAAAACCTGGTTGTGCTCTCGGAACAGCTTGCGGCTAGATGCAACACAATTTTCACCCGAGCAGCTGGGGCAGCGTCTCGATCCGCGAACATTCACGACCATGAACCGCTTATCTCGCCCGCAGCGGAATCTAACCCTCGCTTGGAATTTACCTTCCGCGAGCGGATAGTACAAAACGAGGCAAGTCGTTACACAATCACTTTGTGAATGTTATTGACTTCGGTCATTAGGACCAAATCAGCAATCACGTTCTTACACCGGTCAAAAACGAGAATCTGGGTGAGTTATTTGGGTGGATGTCCCCTTGAGCTTGGATTAAATTGTCCTTAGTTGTGCTTTCACAAATTCGGTATGGCGCCGGGTCGGGTGCAGGGCCCGTTGAGATTGGACTAGCCATTGTGGAGGTCGTGGAAGATACGGATGAAACACCCGCCATGCTGGCTGCCGACTTTTTTGACGACGAAAGCCTCATTGTCGTGTATAGGGTTAAGAACCACAGTGAGTTCCTTGCATCCGTCCCTAGTCTCCGCTCACGAAAAATAGCATATCTGTCCTGCATTCCATACGATGACCTTGAGTATCTCAATGTGCCTTACAATCCCGGAGCGATTGCGAGCTGTGAAGCGCTCACACAAGGTGCCCTGGAAGAATGCAGGGCTGGGAATGTAAATACCTGCAACTCATGCGACTCTCTTCTATACTGACGGGGATCTCTCAGATCACGGCACAGAGAGTGGAAATCACGCGGCGTCGCGCATTAAGTGGACGGGGTGGGGATGTGGGCCTTGCTGTCAACGGTCGACCGAACAGGAGGGTAGTGTGTCTGCTGGATGGCACGGGGACACGGCTGGAGTCATTTGATCTTGGCGAGGAGGAGGAGATGGAGTGAGGTGAATCGGGCCGGCGATGGGGAAGCGCTCGGTTCGGGTGGCTTGGTTTGGATGGTACATGAGCCGGTGAATTCCGGGGTGGACTGCGAATGGAGATAAAATGCAATCTGAGGTTGTCAATTGAGTACAACCTTAAACATCATCCGCCAAAGGGCCAAAAATCAGGCCCGCGGAGCCTCTCCCTCGTGTCTCCTTTTTAAATGCCAACAGTTTAATCCTTTGCTCTGCCAGCACGATACCCATGCCCAAGTCAACATCCACAGCATCGCCTTCCTCAAGGGGCCCCCAGGACGAGGCTGCCCGCCTGTCCGATCAAGCTGCAAGAAAAAAAAAGAATGCAGACGCACAGGCTGCCTTTAGAGCAAGGAGGGCCAACTATATTGCAACCCTCGAAGAGGCAGGTTCGTCGCGTTTGCTGCCCCAATTTTCACCCGTCTTACGCCGTCCAGTGACGAGCCTCGAGTCGGTTGTCCTCTCGCTCCAAGACGCCGGCCGCGAGGCTCGCGCCGAAGTGCAGGAGCTACAACAGCAGAATGCTCGACTCCGCCTTGAATCCCAAGAAAGAGAGAGGTACTGGAGAGTTCTCTGGCGGGGAAGAAAGCCGGGGGACGATTTGCCGCCGTTGCCACCGTCAAGCGCCGCTATCTTGCTACAAGCAAACAATGCAGGTGTTCCTGTAGGGCATTCTCAATTCCAATATCCGGAAGAAAACCTCAACTACAGAAGCGAAGAATCTTGCCCGACAGTTTTTAACGGCTCAGAACACTCTTACACGGGCTCACCCTCAATACCACTTGCCGAACCAAACGCGAGTGACACCAAGTTCTCGCAATACAATTATCCTGTGCACGCCTCACCACGAGACCCTCGATGGCAACTACAACCGATTGCAGCCTCAGGCGCAATTGCTGGCGCGGATGCCACCCACCAATCTCCTCCTGTCTACCTCGAGTCCCCGTCTTTAACAGCATCCGAGATGTCTTTCCCTAGTCGGTCGTTCGGTACGCCCGAAGAACAGAAAGTCTCACTCCAGTCGGTCCTTGAAGCCGCCCCTTACTCCTTCTCCGGCGAAGATAGATATTCCAACCAACTTGCTAACCCCCTACCGGCCAGTCGATCACTTTCTCCCTCGTCCAACCCCAGTTCCAGCTCATCCACGGTTGCCCCTTCGTTTCAATATAATTTTTCCGACAGCATGGGTCAGGGTAATGACCGTCGAGATTTCGATTATCGACGGCACTCACTGCCTCATGGAGAAGTGACTCTCCATGGCGGTACTGCTGATGTTTCCTCGCTTTCCGGCCTCCCCTCTGACGCCGTGCACTATCGCCTAAGTTCTCGAAAACCGGAGCCAGGGACGGAACAGCAGCGCTCCGCCCCACTTGTTGGCATGTCCATTTGTCCTCTCGGAGGCCCAGGCGAAAGCGGGTCTTCCTCCCATCATGATCGCGCGGGCAGCGACAGCGACGTGCTGTCTATGACCTCGAGGCTGCGCCGAAGACGGGGGACTCACACTGCGTCGCGATCCCCGTCTCCGGGCCCTCCCTCGATTGGATGCACAGTGGCTGTCATCAAAGCACAAGCTTTCGGCGCGCTTCGACGACCTCGAGCAAGAGGCAAAAAATCTTCAGAAGGCGCAGCGAAGGTCGCGATGGAAGTCCTCGAGGCCCGAGGCATCGGAATTGGGATCCCCACGAGTTCTAAGCGACCGAGAATCGACAACGAAACTCTCTCGATGGAAACATAGCCTGCGCCCCGTCGAGCCGTATATCCATATCTTCTTGCTTCTTTTTCTAGAACTTGCTACGGAAGGACCATACCATGTAAAGGCATCATTTTTTCTTGTTCACCGTCAATTTCTCACCCTACCCCGCTGTCGCTGTTGATACCTTGTTGTTGCTTGCTGTTGCTGTCGAGATTTCTTGCCGAACTTTTTCTATACCACCTACTTATGACTTTGTATTTTCTTATGAACTATGACATATGTACTTGTAAAATATCTTGCCCGTGCTCATTGACAGTATCTAAATCTTGTGTCCCATGTATATAACGGTGTATCGTAGAGCGGTTTGAATAAATCTTACCTGCGCATTTGCGCGTCTGTTCCTGAAAAGGAGAAGAAAAAGTAAAACCATAAATCTCTTTGGTTTAGTTGGGTCCAACAGGCTGAGGGCTCGGGGGCCGCCCTGTGTGAGGAATCAAGCAGGTGCTCGGCCGTTCTCAAGGCCTGAAACCGCTGGAAGTACAGCACAATAATTTACAATAGGATATGTACAGGTGGCGAATAGTAATTCGAAACTGGTAGGGTATCGGTATCAGCGAACTTTGGGTGTGGCTACGTCCCAGGGTCCCCGAATATTGCTTGAAGGGATCAAGAAGAACAGGTCAAGGAACGTCGATCAAGGAAGAAAGCAATCCCACATACTTTTTATACTTCTGCGCCCACACTAAGAGCATTGGCGCTACGAATGTGATGGAGAAGAGCACGACCGCACAGATGGCCGTAACCGTCGTCGAGAGCGGAGCTAGCAGATAAATTGCCAATCCACACAAGAAAACGGTCAGGGCAACCCAAAGCACCGTGGAGATCGCCTGCCATAGAGATGAGAAAATAATTTTCAGGGGGACAATAATAACGACCAAGAAAACCAGTTCATCATACCTGCAGACGGCGTTTGAGCAGCGGATATAGAACGAATGACAGCACTGCGAATAAAATTAATGCAAAGACGGAGATATCGGTTGCCAGACGCGAGGCCAACACGACGGAGGCAGAAATGGCGGCATTCATAGATAAGATGGAGGTGAGTCTGATAGAAAGTGAGGCCCGTCAGTCAATTGCCAGGGTCCTATAGGCCCCTCGTTCCCATGATCGAAGGGTAACATACCGGCTGTGTATCTCGGCATCTGCATTCGCAGCGGTATAATCTGCAAGCAATGTGTTGAGCATGAAGAGGATGGCAGCCAGCGCCCAAATCGAGTCTGATGAGGTGGCGGCGGTTAATGTGCGCAGAACTGGCGAAAGTGAAACGAGGGTCAAGAAGACCATTATCGATGATTTGAGGGTTTTCAGGTCTGGTAAAGGCAAGCGTTTCAACCTTCTCTCGGACCGAGTCGACGGGGGCAGAGAGCGCCATTGTACTTACGGCTGTTCGCTTTCTCTTTGTTGCTATCGACACGTTTTCCCTGGTCTAAAAGGCTCCAGGCCGCGTAGCAAGTGAGAAAGCAGAGTACGCATATTGAAATAAGCGTTCGAGGGTCCAACAAGTGCTGGTTCAATCGCACAAAGGTGGCCAGGAAGACGAATATCACGGACACATGTTGTGTGATTGTGAAAGTTAGGATCACCAACGGCCAATATGCATACGGCCGAAAGTAGGCTTGGAACGAAGAACAAGGACAAAAACGGGGTAAGAGCGGGACCTTTTTCTTGAAATGCCTGTGACTTACCGTTTTTCTGAAGAGAAGCTAAGAACACCTCACGGGGAACATAGTCGTCTGGGCATGGCTGGGGTTTCCAGAGTACCCTTTTCCACTCGTGGACCGACATGGTAGCGCACGTTTCACCCTGCGACTCTTCTTGGATCGTGCCCATACTGAGGTTTGTGTGGCTTCCCAAGGGTTGTTGTTTAGCGCTCCATTCAGGGAGTTCGGGACGGAGTGATGGGCACGGTATCAATTTTCTTAATCTGCTGGGGAAGAGGTGACTTTATGTAGCTGCCAAACCTTGAAACCTGCAACAAACCTCACGGTGGTTGCGAATCCAATTCAGTTGGTGGCACAGCGAAAGCAAAGGAAGAGACAAAGTCGGAAGCGTCAGCTGTTTGTGTCTTGTCAGGGCCGAAGTTCCCGGAAACTCAGCGAATAACCCCAGGACCGCAATGTTTTTTGTTTACCGGGGTCGTTGAAAGGTCCCGCTCAACTCAAGTGGCCATTGGGGCGGGTCAACGTATCATTGCGAACATATGGAAGAAGCATCGACATCGACGCCGGTGAATTGTTTTTGTTCCCGCAATTCGTACCCCCGGAACGAGTTGGCGAACCGTGCTGGGAACCGACTCACCTCAGGCCACCAGAAACAGTCAAGTCAAACAGCATTGTCTCTGTATTTGTGCGGACTACAGCGGATCTAAGTCGAATGCAGATAATTGCAGGCTGCCGCTGTACATGGTTAGAATCGTAGAAAGGAATAGGGTAATGGGCATTGGCATGCGTTTGATTGAATAAGGTACCGTTCGTACCAAACTTTAGAAGGTGGGCTCCTAGGAATCGAACACATTGTTTGCCTTAAATAGAGATGACAGCAGATATTTCCAAATAAAAAGGGGATTCGCAAAAGCAAGCGAGGACCTGGAGCTCCACGAAATAGGGTATCAAGAATGGGTCTAACGGGCAACCTCCACAGCAGCTGGAACGGGATCGGTAGTGGGTTCATCCCCCCCAACCTGACGTCAGGTAGTCACTAGTCCCACTGAATTGGGAGATAAAGTTTAGAGAGTCGTCATTTCTGAGGACATAATGGCACATACCACGAGTCGGTCATCTTTCTGGTTAGATGGGGGCGGTAGATTCGACTTCTGTCGGGCGGCTTGAGCGGCCAGTTGACCCTGCTTGGGATTCGAGGCATTCGTGCCCCTTTCTTGTTGCTGGTAAGTTAGGAAAACATCAGTGGAAGCATTCCTTTGGGGTCCGACGAGAACGTACCGCTTTCAATCGACGTTCCGCGGCTTCAGCAGCGGCTGCACGAGGATCATCCGCATTCTGTGGTGAATCTTTCGCTGCAGCGGCAGATCCACCACCTCCACCTCCCAACACGTCCTTTCCACCACGACTTCCTGACACGTCCTGTCCACCTCCTAAGGTCTGGCCTGATTTGCCCTTTTTACCGAAATGCTTAGATTGGTTGGCTCCCATGGGATTGGAGTGAAGGTGCTATAGATGACTGCGGTGGTGTGGTGGTGGTTGCACTTATAGCCTCTCGTTGAAGGCAGTGAGCGCGCAGTTGGGAATCGAAACCTTGACTCGTATCCGGCACCATTGCTTTGCTTGGCGGCATTTGTAGGCTAAGCCGCACCATCATGATCCATGATCATTGGAATTCGGATGTGATACACCGCAGATACGCAAAAATGTTTATAGAATAGGTACTCCAGATGAAGTGGCAAGAGGTATACAAAGTATCACTATCGCTGCTCAATGAAAACCTCCCTTTCTGGACTACGACCAAATCTTTCCAAACCAAACTGCTCACGCTGACGACGACTCGGAAGCCACGAATCCCAATCCTGACGATCATTCGCGAGTCAGCGAACCACCCACTCCTGACACTGTTGAACAGTCGACTTACCTCCCACCACCGCCGCCGGGTATTCCAAGGAAGCGCTGGAGTGAATCCGGCTTTGATCATGCGGTTCTTGAGGCCGGCAGCAAGCAGCAATCCGAAGATTGTCAAAAGGAATAACGTCACTACGAGCTGGTCCCTCGGAGAGTTGCGCTCTGCGCCAGAATCGGGGTGGTCAGACAGCTGTCTACAAACTTTGAGAGAAAATAGAGTTGACATACGGAAGCATCGGGCTTCGACATCTCCTTCCTTTCCAGTAGCAGTGTCAGGGTTCGTGTCGCCCACCGAGGCACCGGCACAGATGGGCAAGTTCTGATTTAGACACCATTGTTTGGTGCAAGACATACATGGTTGTGAAGGGTTATCCGGCAGGTCGAGACGGAGGATGGTGAAGTTGGTTCCGTAGCAAATGCCTGTAAAATGCCAGTCGATGAGACCACTGAAAGCACGGAAAGCAATGGAGTGGTTGCGCACATTTACAGAAGTTGGTAGCCTCCCATTTGTTCGTGCCAGCTGCCTCGACGGGTACCTGGAGCCAATTAGAACGTCGTTAAGGTGCCCATCGGCCATTTATCTACTCACCAGCAGGTATGCATGGAAGAGCAAGACCAGGAACAGGCCAATCTTTTGGAGCAAGGAGAGAGAACCCATGACAAGCGCGGATTCGGGCCAGCGCCCGATTTAGGCAGCAGTGGACGTATTGCTCACGGTCATTCGACACGGCGCGTCGCAATCTCTTTCACTCTACTACTCAGCCAGCAAACAGGCAGTCGACAGCCTCTGTCACATCCCTGACAAATGTCGGCTGAATTCGACGACGTACTCACTAATCAGCCCGTCGTCATTGACAATGTTGGTCCCAATCTCGTGTCATCTCCCAGACCAGACTCTGACATGGCTTTTTGCCTGTTGCCAGGGATCCGGTACCATAAAGGCAGGCTTTGCAGGTCAAGACCATCCAAAATGTTATTTTCCCTCGTTGTCAGTCTGCAAATTCAGTGGTTCTACGCGCGATGAGCCTGCTTATTGACAGTCGCTGTCCACTACGATACTAGTGTTGGTCGACCAAAACATGAACGCGTCATGGCCGGTGCTCTGGAAGGAGATGTCTTCATCGGACGAAAAGCCCAAGAATTTAGAGGGCTTCTTAAGATTAAATACCCTATGGACCACGGAATGGTTATGAACTGGGACGATATGGAGCGAATATGGAATTGGGTATACGCCGAGGAATTGGGCACGCTCAGCGAAGAGGTGAGTCCATCGAAAAGCTCCGTTTTCTAGCTATCGTGCTAAATCGTACAATCTAGCATCCAGTATTACTGACAGAAGCTCCCCTGAACCCCAGAAGTAATAGGGATATTGCTGCTCAAATCTTCTTCGACACCTTCAATGTCCCCGCGTTGTTCATCTCTGTTCAGGCCGTACTTTCCTTGTAAGTCTTCCTTCTCCAAGGGAACCAGGAGCTTATGATTCCGAACGCAGATATTCGTCCGGACGTACTACTGGTATCGTTCTGGACTCCGGCGATGGCGTTACACATGCCGTCCCTGTCTTTGAAGGTTTCTCTATGCCTCATGCTATCAGACGAGTAGATGTTGCTGGACGGCAAGTCGTTCATTTCCAGTGCCACGAACGCCCTAACTTAATATCGCTTATCGGGATCTAGGGACGTGACAGATCACCTGCAATTACTGCTTCGCAAGGCCGGACACCACCTTCATACAAGCGCTGAACACGAAGTTGTCCGAACAATCAAGGAGAAAACATGCTACATTGCTCTCAACCCGGCTAAAGAGGAGAAGGAGGCGACTGGCCGAACAGAAGAATTCAGGTTACCTGACGGCAACATTCTGCAGGTGAGTTAAACCTTATGGCTCCTAATTGCTCTTATAGCCAATCTCAATACCCTTCATCAAGCTCGGCTCGGAACGATTCCGTGCACCTGAAATCCTCTTTGACCCCGAACTGATTGGCCAGGAGTATGCCGGTGTGCATCAGGTCATTGTGGACTCTATCAACCGAGTAGATCTTGACCTCCGCAAAAGCCTATTCTCAAATATCGTTCTCAGTGGGGGTAGCACGCTGTGTAAAGGTCTGTATTTCCTCCGTCTTGACATGGTGGTTAACTGACCGATATTTCACAGGTTTCGGCGATCGATTGCTCAATGAGGTGAAGAAACTCGCGTTGAAGGACGTCAAGATTAAGATATATGCACCTCCCGAACGCAAGTATTCGACATGGATTGGTGGTTCCATCTTGGCAGGCCTGAATACGTTCAGAAGGGTGCGCCCCTTTTTCCTAACCATATTCATCGATATTGAATCTCTGCCTCTAGATGTGGGTTTCAGCCGAGGAGTACCAGGAAGACCCAGATATAATCCACAAAAAGTTTGGTATCTAATATGGGCAGGCTAATTGTCATCTTCCACACTTTGACCACTTTCGTCGCATGCATGTACTCGATACCCTTATACTCTACCAATCCACTATTCTTGCTTACGAGCGCGGCATGCTGGCTTTTGAGTTTGTATTTGCATGATTCATAGCGTGGGCATATATGAGTGCGTCGCATAATGAGTGTGTATACATGCCAGAATGCCAAAGTGAAAGAAGGGGCGAAGACGAGCAAAAAACAATAACGCCTTTACTTCTTCTTCGTAGCCTCGGAACCCTTGATCTTTTTGGTACCACGGAACTGTCGAAATTATGAAGAGTAAGTACTGAACACGCATATCGATAGGGAACAGACTTGCCTTCTTCGCGCGGTTCTTGCGCTCCTTCCGCAGCTTGCGAGAGGCCTTGTCCACTTTGGTGGCGAAGCCCGACTGAACGAAAGGTCAGCAAACATGGCGCATATGAAAAGGGATGGGACAGTACGCACTCGGACCAACCGATACCGAGGCTCAAACTTCTTCTGCGATGCCTCATCATCATAAATCAGAGCAAAGCCAGTGCTCCTTCCACCACCAAAGTGAGTTTTAAGACCGAAGGTCACGACACGGGCCTTGTCGGCCTTGTAGGTGCTTGCAATCTTCTCAGCGAGATCAACCTTGGAGACATTGGGGCGACCAGGGTGGAGGACGTCAACGACGAATTGACGGCGGGCCAAAAGGCGGTTAGTGATGAATTTACGTGTGCGGAGGGTTACTGGTGGTGCGTCGGCCTAGAGGAGCAATGAAGGTATATGAGCAAGCTGAGCCACCCAGAATCGAGACGATGAGCGAGAGATGGCTGCCGATTGTTAGGATTTGGTCGCTCGAGCATAATCGCTGCTGCCAACAACGGCCCAAAACTTGAAACAAGGATCCTACTCACCATTTTGACGTCTAGGATTTCAGGAAAGCGGTCAGTCAGTACGCTAGCATTACGACGTTCGACGATGAGCTCGCACCTTGCTGGTCCTTGAGGTCGTTGAGCCCGGTGCCGATAGTCTTGAAAGTGGGTGGGCGGTGCCGGATTGTGGCTTTGTGAGCTGCACAGTTTTTCGGCAAAATCCGAGATGCCGAGAGCGCTCTTTCTCCGCCATCACCGTCACGGCATTACGCCCGCTTCTATGCATTTGAACGTATGTACACTCGGTCTTATAACTTGCCGACCCGATGTCTATAAAGCGCTGGCTGTGCTCTAGCTATTGCCACCCAAATCGCCATGATACTCGAGAATTCTACTCTGTGCTCCCCGCGCCCTTCAGTAAATATTAAGGAGGCAGACCCAAAGAACCCCATCGTTGTACGGTCTACCATCGACCTTGCAGCTGTTCCAGAGAACCACGTCGTAATCAAGGTCGATAGGTTCGGCTTCTCAGCTAACAATGTTACCTACCAGGCATTAGGGGAGCACCCTCATTTCCGGTGAGGATAGCGATTTTCATTGAGCTTGCACTTGTCTAACGATTCCGGTGTACAGGTATTTCGACTTTCACCCAGCGCCGACACCCGAGCTCGCGCGGACCCATGGCCTGATACCGGTCTGGGGCTTTGGAACCGTGGTTGCTTCAACCCACTCTAAAATCCACGTCGGGGAGCGCATCTACGGTTATCTGGCTCCGACGAGATATCTAGTGGTTCCAGTCTCAAAGTCGGACGTGAACAAGCATGCGTTCTATGTACCCCGACCCCATTTGCCGGAAGGTATGTGCGCCCAAGGATAATGAAGTTGTACAAGTCCCTGATTCAACGAACATGGCAGACCGACGACCATATAATCAAATCCTTCGTTGCAGTGCCGACCCGCAATACACACCGGGAGACGAGCCAGAGGATTTGACGATGCTCTATCGACCCCTCTTTTGGACTTCATACTGGTGCGAAGACTGGCTACACTCAACAGGAAGTTACAACACCAGTAACGGCGGAAAGCTCTCCATCCTCATCTCTTCCGCATCCTCGAAAACCGCTTTCTCCTTGGCATACCTGGTTCAGAAACGTATCCGTGCTGGAGAACTCCCCAACGTGACGGTCGTGGGCCTCACCTCGAAGCGCAATCTCGGTTTCACCCAACGGTTGGGCCTCTATAATGGAGTCTACGAATACGACAGTTTCATTAAAGCCCAGGCATTCCAAGGAGACGTCAGCCGCCGTTGGCTATACATTGACGTTGCTGGGAACGCCGACCTCAACGAACGCGTAAAGACGCACTTCGCTTCCCCAGCCAGGGTAGGAAGGATCGTCAAGAACGTATCCCTTGGAGCCACCAACCTCGCCCCTTCAGCGTCCGCAAACGAGGACATGAGTTGGTCCCACAATGCCTTCAATACATCCTCAGCGGTTGTGGACGACCCTACGATCCGTTGGCCCACCGTCGAACACTTTTTCATGCCAGAATGGCTGAACGTCCGAAAACACCAACTTCCTATCTCTGAGATCTTCAGAAGACAAGCCGTCGCCTGGAGTGACCTAATGAGAGATTGCCGTAGGTGGGTTCAACTGGAACGAGTGTACGGTGCGGAGAAGGTCAGGGATGATTACATCCGCATCGCAAAGGGTGGCCTTGGTCCTGACAAGGGTTTAATCTGGAGTCTCTGGGATGCAGAGCTGTCCTCTTCCAAGCCGCCTGCTGCGCGCTTGTAATTCTTACTGGAGCCTTTACAATTAGCGTGTATATTCTACCAGTTTTTATCATTGTGGGGACTGTAAGAGAGAGAGTTGACTGTCTACATAAATCGGGCGAATATTATGAAGGGCTAAGACGCCTAGTATACGAAATTTACTGTAAATGACTAAAAGACATATCGAAGAAATTGAATTTTGGGAAGTAGTCGTTTCTGTTAAAACCTTTCGAGCCTCCTTGAAAGCCTACTCGGCGTTCCTGGTCGTGACTGATAAGGAGTGTTGTATCCCGTCTGAATGCCCCCAGGTAACCGCGTGGACAGCCTCAAAGGCGAGCCCATCGGCGTCGCAGGTCGAGAATTGCTGCAAGACTGCGTGCCCATCCTCTCTTCACTGAACAACGTGAGGATGTTCACAATATCCCTGGTCATCAAGTCGAGATCCCTCACTTCCTGAGGCGAGAGCGAACCGTTGCGAGCGGGAGCATCGTCGTATTCGTCTTCTGACTCCTCCCGAGGCATGGTGGATGCATGGTGTCCTCCAAGGTGCCTTCGCCCCTTCGAGATACCCTCAAACACCCGCAGCATCGAACCTTCCATGTAGGCTTTGAGTCGCTGAATGTTATCCAACGCCTCAACGTTCCCGACGATGGGCAGCCAGTTATCGCATACCAGACCGCGGTCCGACACAGCGAGGTCGAAGGCACCGAACAACAGGTAGGTCAATGGATCCAGTCTCGTCGTGGTGACCAAGTACGTCTGGGGGGATCCGCCCTGGGTCGCGTTCCTTCGCTTTTCCAAAAACGCGTAGATCTGCTTCTCCTCCGTGGGAATCTTGTTCTTGTCAATGCTTTTGCGGTGGTTGACACTCGATGGATGGATGAATGTAGTCTAAAAAGGTACAGCTTAAAAAGGTAGCCATCAGAAAAACAAAAGTGTCGACATACCTTATCTCTCGCCGTTCGCAAAGTTCTGTCCCCAGTCCGAATTGCAAACTTTGGCTGTGATGCAATGGCAATCAAAGCCGCCAACAAAGGGAGGCACTCTCCATTGGCATTCAACTCCGGTGGGACAACAGCCCTTTCGTACCTCCTCGCCTGCCCTCCCGCAGAAACATCCAAAACACCCGCACTGTCCAGCGCCTGCAAAAGATGGGCCTTGATCTTCTGAATCAACAACAAGGTAGGCTTGGCCAGGAAGTTGTCGATACAGAACCGATTCGCAGAGATATACTCCCCTCTCGACTGAAGCGCCCACCAAGCATTATACGCCCTTAAAATGCACAGCGCATCCGACCTAAACTCTTCTGGCGCCCACGAGTTCTTCTTCGCAGAAGCCTCGGCCTTGAGGTGCATCGGACAGACAAAGGGATCGCGGTTCGTCAAAATCGCCGCCAAGGTCAAAGCCTGGTCCAAACACTTGAAGAAGCTCCCATAGAGCACCAGCCGACCCATCTGGGCGTCTACAGGCAGAGCAAGGAGAACCCGCCCAAGCGACGTGAGGCTCTTCTCTGCGTCCAGAGCGCCCACCATCTGCAGATCGGTGATGGCAGCCGAGACGCGTTCGGGGGNCAGGAGGCTCGATGGTCTCAGCCAACACCTCTTCCACCGACATCCCAGGGAAATTCAGCGCCTTGACGTGCATCACGACGTTGCTGAGGTCGATTCGCTTCATTTCGACGGTCTGGTGCGGGTGTAGAGACTCTGCGTGCGCTCCGCCGATGATACCGTAGTATTCTCCTGAGCGATGTCGACCCGCACGACCGGCTCTCTGGTTGAGATTCGACCTTCCGACCCAAGCTGAGACGAGGGATGACATATGGCGTTCTGGGTCGTAGCGGACTTCTTTGATCTTGGCCGTGTCGACGACATAAACGACATCTGGGATCGTAACCGAAGTTTCGGCGATGTTGGTGGACAAAATAATTCTACGAATTCCTGGTGGAGGTGGTTCGAAAATGACTTGTTGCTCGGCCAAAGGGATCGTGGAATGTAAAAGATGGATGGAGTATTTCTGCTTGTTGTGGACGTCGATGGGGAGACGGGCTTGGAGGCCTTCCAGCGCACGCTGAGTAGCCATAATCTCGTCCCAACCCGGTAGGAAAACGAGAACATGGCCATCATCAGATTCGCGTAGGACATGGCAGATCGTGGCTGCGATAAGGGGATAAGGTAGATCCAATTCCTCTCCGCTGTTTGAGGGCTGTTTCTTCAGTCGGACACCAAGGCTCGATGCTGTAGCCGGACCCAGCTCCCGATGAACGTACTCTGCAACGGATTCGTCCTCGAGAAGCCATCGTCCCGCACCAGAGATGACCTTGGGGAAGAAATCGTCCAAGTGATGCTTGGTGACGGGGAATGTCCGCCCAGGAATTTCGATAACACTCGCAGGTTGACCCTTGGCGTCTGGGAAGTATTGTTGGAAGAGAGTGGGATCAATGGTCGCGCTCATCAGAATGACTTTAATCGGCTTGTTCCGCGCCTTCCTGTCCTCCAGCAGCCTCTTCAAAACGACGAGGAGCAGGTCCGTGTCGACATCCCGCTCGTGAACTTCGTCCACGACAATATGAGTAACGTTGTCCATCGACCGGCTAACCCCAGACAAGGCAGTGTGAAGTTTCTTCAAAAATATTCCGGTGGTGCAGAACGTGACGGAACCGTGTTCTTCAGGAAGCTTTTGTTCGAATCTGACTTGATAGCCAATGGATGCACCCAAGGTTTCCCCTCTCTCCTTCGCCACTCGATCAGCAACGGAGATTGCGGCCAACCGACGTGGTTGTGTGCAGATCACATTGCACTTTGCCCCCTCCCCTCGCTCGATGTAATCGTCTAGGATAATTTGAGGAATCTGGGTCGTCTTTCCCGAACCAGTGGCCGCCATGCAAATCGTAATATCGTTGTCTCGTATGTGGTCTAAGATATCTTGGGACCGTGTGTACACTGGGAGGGCGGCACGAGTTTTGCGCATTTTCTCCATCCGGGGATCAATGAGGTATTGTTTTCGTTGGGCCAGCAGCTGCTCGGATTTTTCGGTGTTACGATTTCGAGGGGGTACGTAGCGTGGAATGGTTCCAGCCTGACTGGTCGCCGGAGGGCCCGGTTGGGCGCTGTACGCCGCGGGTTTCGAGGCCTCCACTTGTTTGGCTGGTCGATTCCGGTAGAGCTGGCTGTGGCGAATATCGACACAGAGGTCGCGAACCATTTCGTCAAGGGGATCGCTAATCTGTAGGCGAACCGCCCTAGCCTTGCCGAGGTCGGCGCCTGTCTTGGACGCCGCGATGAAGTCTTTCCAGAGCTGAGGGTCGCAAGACTCCAGATACTCGACAACATCGAGGTAGCATTGAACTTGAGCGTTCTTTTTAGTTGCTGCTTTGCCAACTCCGATGCGACTGTCGCCAACGCTTAACACCGCCTCCCATTTCAAGGGACCAGACTTGATTTCTTCAAAGTTGAGGTCAGGCTTGCCAAAGTCGAATCGTCGGCAATAGTAATCCATGAAGCTTCGTGCTTTTTCATAGTTGACGACACTATCGTCTGAAAGGGTGACGTCTTTACTCGGTTGGGCGGGGTTAGGTCGCAGTTTCTTTGGATTGTCGAGCTGTTTGTAGAGATTGAGGACCCATAGACAACATTAGAAACGAAGCGTTACATACCAGGCCCAATTCATGGATTTGATAAATCACCGACAGTGCAGCTAGCCTCTCAGATTCCTTTTTCTCTGGACTGTCGCCAATTCCAGAAATCGGGGGATCAAGGGCGATGGTAGCAGTCGTCCTTGGGTATTGGTTGAGAACAGTGTAACGTAAGACTTGAAAATATGACGAACCTCCAAACCTGCAGGCGCTTGTTCTCGTGCTCAATAAGACCCTCTTTGGAGGTGTATTGAGCGGGAGAACCGATAGCAACCATTGCAAAGTTGCCCAATGAAGCCTTGGGAGTCGACTGATGCGTTGGCTTCAGTGGGGCAGACGATTTGTTGAACTGCTGTGAGATATAGGCCTCATTGTACACCGGACCCTCAAGAATAGGCTTTTTGGGGACGCTTGGTCCTTTTCCTTTTTGCTTGGGACCAGATTGGAATCTGGAGGCACCATGGCCCGAGGAGCCAGGTCTGTAGCCATGGTTGCCTTGCCTGGATGCTTTTCCTGGGGCATTGGGAAAGTTTTGATACATTCCCGAGCCCTGGCCTGGAGCAGTTGTTTGAAACGTGCGGCGCGACGAAGAGAAGGGTTGATTGGCGTCGACTCTGGGTACTTTGGAGGTCGAAGGCACAGGTTGGACGGGGCTTGTTTGCTGGGAGAACGAGCGCTTGAAGGGGGGAGTGGGATCTGTTGTGTGTGGAGGGAAGGGAGAGGATGACGAGGCGAGAGCTCTTGCTGGGTCTGACTGCATGATAAAACGGCGGCCTTGGAGGAAGACGGCGCGTTTCATTCAATCGAAAAGAGAATCTGACGCCCGCTGCTGTCACCTGGACACCGAGCAAGCCTGTGCAGGGGCCAAGAGCGTAGACGAAGGCAAGAACAGAACAGAATTTGATGACACAACTTCCCGGTCTCTGTAGTCCGGGACCGTGCCGAAATGAGCTCGTAAGTCAACGAAGAGTCAAAGTCGTGTATTCCAAGTTCTACAAATCTAATGATTGTCTAGCCACCGTTTCGCGGCTCGTCTTATTCCTTGTAAATACCGCAGCCGTACCGCAGCTGCTTTAGCAGTTATCCAGTCCTCTCCACCAACCAAATCCTCGAGCTCTTTCACTGTCACCGTTATTTTGTCTGAGCAGATTCGTCATTAGTAACCCGAGTGGGACGACCTCAGCTGCTTACCCTCATTCTCCTCAAATAGAGCCTGGACTTCAGCGGCATCTTGCGCCTCGTCTATCGTCTCTCGTGCCTCCATGATTTCAGCCATGAACATCATGTCTTCAACCTGGTCGCCTTCCGATATGGCAACGTGATTCCGCTCCAAGATATACTCTGCTCGCGACAGAGGATCGAGCAAAGTCTGATATGCATGGTTTACGCGTGCGGACAAGGCCTGCGCTACATCTTGTTTGTTCTATTCGACCGTCAGTGGGGTGTTGATCGCTACATGTGGAGGAAGCACCGACAGAATTTTTGGAGGCCCACGAGTCGGGATGGCAGATGGACTGCGCCTCGCGAAAGCGGTTCTTTAGCGTCGGTATGTCAACGACAAATGGATTGGGTTCGTAAGGGAGGCCGAGCAACCCATGGTGGGTGACTTCTGGAGGCAACGCGAAGATGTTCCAACATTTGTTGCATGCCGGGACTTGTGAAGGGAGCGGTTTGTTGCAAGCAGGACACGATTTGTGTTGTATGAAATGCGCAGGGGAGCTATGAAAACATTGTGGCCGGAGAATTGGGCTAGAAACAAGACGAGGGGCTGTCCTGGGGGCCCTGGCAGCAAGCAGAAGGCGTCTGGATGAACGCAAGAATAGGGACTGCATCTCCAGAGAAGTTCCACACCGCCAAGTCCAAAATCCAGCATCGGTGAGTGACGTACTGCCACGTGATGCCCGGGGCAGGGCAAGGCTGTCCGGGCCGGTCGAGCATTGGACATGATTGGCACCGTCATGGCTCCTCTCAATAGTCCAAGGATCCAAGTTTGGCCTGTGCCAACTTGGGCTCCGCTCACCCTCCTTCTCTTATGTCTGGAGTGCTCGTCCTATCTCCTCTATCGACCTCCCATGATCTCAGCGTCCATGACGTTCCACAGCCCAATACCTTAGTCCCCGACGACTCAAAGGAGGTAGATGCTGCCAGACACCGCTTCGCCAAGAAGAACCGCTTCCTCTCGCTGCCCAGTCTCCACCGCCGACGTTCAAAGAGATCTGTAGATACCAGACCGGAGGAACCTGGGCCAAGTTCTCGACCTGACGTGGCCACAGACACGCTCAACGTCGCAGAAGTCCATGATGCCAACCCAATCAGCCTTACTACGGCATCACCACAACTTGACTACGACGATACCCATGACCACTATGAATGGGCAGTCGTGTTCGAGAATCAGCGAGGGTGTGTATTCAAACGTCAATTCCCGGACGTTTGGCTAAATGAAACCTTAGCGCAACATTATTCTCGATGCCATACTATTCCAGTCTTTCTTTACTTCCAACAGATCCTTCCCCATTCACCCTGCCAAATGCATCCAAGAAGCGCTCGGAACAACCCCCTATCACCCTCGAAACCTACCCCCTCCCCGACGGCAACTGGAAATGGGTCTCCAGATGCTGGATGATAGACATGAGGTCTAACCTCGGAGAAGTCCAACACGACGGCTTCGAGTACAACTGGATGTTTCGGAAACACAATTGGAGAGCAGATGTCGGACCGTTGAGCGCTGGAGGATGGGTCAGGCGACGTCGCTGGATTCGGTTAATGGTTCGACCTGCAAAAAAGGAGTACGAGCGCAATGGCAGTGGATCGAGTCGCGAGAGCAGCCGACAGAATACCCCAGAATCGAGCTCGAACAGATTGGCGGTTCACCGGCAATCTATTGTCTCTTCGCTTCAGCCTTCTGTGCTGACCGGTTCGACCGAGCTATCCAGGGTGTCTGACAGATGGAAGGATATGGACCCAGACGAAGTTTGGCAAGGCGATGAAGAGGACTGGGAACGACTCCGTCATTTCATGCGGCGTTTCGGTCGGGATGGTCGGAAGTTGGAAGTATGGAGGCTGTGGCTCGGATATTATCATCCCGAGCACAAAGACAAATTCTCAGAAGCCGACTTCAAGGGCAATCGTCGCGAAAAGCAGTGGACAGAAGATGACGGACCTCTTCCATCTGAGGTCGCTAGTCTCAAAGTATTCTCACAGGAGTCGGTGGCCATGCCTCCACGAGAATATATAATTCCAGTTCTACGCAAATATGTAAGTCTTGGTCCTTCCATTCTCTGCTCCTCAATTCACTCCCTTCCTTTGACAGGGTCAAAAAATTCTTCGTTTCTTCATCTATCCCGACTCTCGTGCTCAGTTTTTGAAGCTGCTTGCATTGTCTGGGCTTCTTCCCGAGATGAATATACCCCTTGGCAGCACAATCGACGTGATGTCCGAAGTAGATTTCTTCAGCTACAACAGCACGTTAGGAAAGGCAGCTGGCGCCAGCGCTTACAACCTCACTGAAGAAATCCCAAATCCCTCGCCTTCCTTGAAACCTGCGATTGTGGAGTATTTGAAGGCAGAAAACTAGGATGCACGCCAACAACACTGGATTGTTTTCGACTTTTGGACTACTTGCGCGTTTATATTATCTACTAGGGACTTGGCATCGCTATTTACACTCGTTTTCACAAGATTTTGCTCCGTCTATGCAACTTGTAGCATTCTATCTATCATTTCTATATCTCTAGTTTTCGGTGGCCTCCATGGATCTACTTCTCTTCATCTCAGCATGGCAATTTCATCATCATCGTGATATCATGATACTCCTATGGCCTTACGGCCCTGCCGTTATCACATGGCTTCGTTGAGGACAACCATCATGGCATGAACACTCCCGCCCAAGCCTCGCTAATTACAGCTAGGAATTGGACTACAGGGCTATCGCCCACATTTCACCGCCATGTCTGGCGTCCAACGATGTCGAGCCTGGTTCGCGAAGACGGTCCCGACCCTCCCCGACGACCCAAGCCACCCAGCGCAGATCGCGCTGCGGACATACGCGCTTGCGCTTTCCCTTTCGTTCGGCCCAGCCCTCATTCCGTTCGTTGCATCCATCGCGTCAGTCAAGAAATCGCCAAAAACCGGTTTGGAAGCATTCAAGAAAGTGGTTAGGAAGGAACTGGGGCACGATGGGTTCGCGTTTTCGATGACCACCTGTGTCGCCGGGGCTGCTGCGCTTCGGCACTTGTGGACCTCTGCCTTGCTCCCCCCTGCTGAGGACGACAAGCCAGCCGAGGGAGGAAGAAGTCAAACTGCAGAACAAAATGGGAACGTCGGATTCTCTGAACGTCTGGTGAATTGGATAAGGTCTTTAGACCCAACTCCAGCCCAGATTACCTTCATTTCCAACCTTATATCGTCCTCCGTCGCGGTGATTTTGCTCCAGAAAGGCGCAGCTCGCGCTCGTCGAGGCAGGGCGAAGAAGAATGAAAGTTCGGCTCGCGTCTCACCGACGTTGGACCTGACTCTCCTCTTGGTCGTCCGAGCATTGGACTCGGTTGTCCAGTCTCTGATACTCAGAAAGACACAACCTCTGTCAGCCCCGGACTCGAAGCGCCCCACCACCACACTGAATGGTGTAGAACCGCTGCTGGTGCAAGAGAAGTTGCAGAGGGAAGAGGCGAAAAGGGTGAACGAGGAGAGGCAGCGAATGACCGTTCGAGTCGATGCACTCCTCTTTTGGTTGTGTAGTTCCAGGTACGATATCCTTCACCCTTTCCACTTCCATTCATCTCAATGAGGCTCGTTTAATTGAACCCGACGCTATGTAGGATAATGTGGTGTTTCTTCTACGCGCCTCACAGGCTGCCACGTTCCTACCTCAAGTGGATATCCAGGCTCGCCTATCTAGACGAACGGATCCCTGAAGCCCTCAGACTAATCCGGAACAAGCGATGGTCATATATCAACGGAACCACACAAAACCCTGCCTTGCTACACGAGTACGTCAGGGATCTGGGGTACCCAGCGTCTTGGGGTGACCTGAATGATCTGCCTGCTTACGGAGGGGCGATCGCCAACACCGCTTGGAAGAAGCTCGATATCACGAACCGATCTGGTGTGGGCGGGCTCCCGTGTGAAGTCGTCCATGGACCTGTTGGGAAGAGTTTGGGCTTGCAGAGTTCTTGCCATGCGAATGCTGCACTGCGAGGCATCAGGGCGTTCGGCCAGGCCCTTTTCATATACGTTCCCGTGAGTCGCGTTTGGTTTGCCTGAACGCGCATCTCTATTGTTTTGGCTGATTTGCATTTGAAATTTGCATTTGAAATTTGAAGGTGCATTTTATCCCTGTATTGCTGACTCGGCCCAGGACTTTGCTCCGCCCAGCTCGACTAGCTGCTACGACCGCGGGGGNCATTGCGCAGCACCGCGTTCCTTGCCTCGTTTTTATCGCTATATTGGTATGCTGTGTGCTTTTCGAGAACCCTTGTATTGGCGCGGCTATTACCCTTCGTCTCGCACGACTTTTGGGATGGACCATATGGTTGCATACTTGCCGGATCTTTGGCCTGCGGCTCTAGTATCTGGATAGAGAATGGAAAGAGGCGAGGCGAAATGGCATTGTATGTCCTCCCTCGTGCATTCCGAACTTTCCTTCCGGGTTGGATGATCCGTAGTCAAAGTTGGAAGGGTAGGCTTGCTGAAAGGTACAACCAATTTTCCGTTTTCTGACCTCTTTGAGTGATGCTGAGTAGTCCTTTGCAGGATCGCTTTCGTTCTTTCAATGTCTACTCTCCTCACAGCCGCTATCCATCGACCAGACTCGTTAAGAGGGCTATCTCGATGGGCTCTTGCATTCGTCATCAACGGGCCCAACGCTGGATTCTGGAAACGTAAACGACGTGATCCAAGTATACCACCAACTCCCAGTGCGGTACCGACACCGTTCCCTCAGAAGGATATACAACCGATCGACCAGAAGAAGGACAACGAGGAGCAATACCCCTTGAAGTAGTACCAAGGAGGATCTTAATATATATATATAACAAGTTAATAATGGCGTTGGATTCTGTACTTTACCCAGACCAAACATGTAATTTGTGATCGTAAAAGGAACAAGTCCCCACCCAAGATTCATCTCCTGTATTGTTGGAGAATGACCAATCGGCGCCGTATGCCAACGATTCGTGCTCTCTGAACTCTTTGACCACGGCTGCTTCACCTTCTCCGTGTGCAGGGAAGCGAGTGATTTTGAAGCCGTCGTGCATGCATCCTACCAAGAGATCGGTCTTGCGGTTTGGGTGAGGATGCCATTTGACTCGCCATACACCTCCCCCGACTGCGAGATCGGAAACAGGGCGTGCTAGATTACGAGGATCGAATATCCGTACTGTCGAGTCGTAGCTGGTGGTGATTTTAATAGGTAGGATATCACGGCTTGGGAATTGACTCACCTTCCAACGGCGATTTGGTTTGGGTCGTATGGGTGGCTCTGGATGCACGTAACACCTGCTTCAAATCTAGGTATAGAGATTGAAAGTTCAGATTGAGTCCTCATGTGGCTATCGTTCTTTGCGAATACTGACCTTTTGTTGACGAATATGGGAGCATCAAATCCTGTCCGGATGTCCCAAGCTTTTAATTTAAGATCGTCTCCCCCTGTTCCCGATCTCAATATAGTTCAACGTAAAGGGATATGAATCCTACCAGAATAGATTATGTTGATATCATGGTAGTTCCACGCAGCTATCCAAGGCTCATAGTCGTGCGCATGCCATTCGTCGATAACCTCGAGTGCACCAGAAGAATCTGGCTTCAAATGGCAGAGAGAGCCGTTGGACAAGGAAACGACGAGATCGCCAAGATTCCTGCATTAGGAGTACCGCAAATGCTAAGCATCCGAATGAGATACTAGATGGAAAGGTGATCTCACGCTGAGCCATTTATTCTGTTATTCCAATCCAGAGAAAGACAAAGTGTCGTAGGATCTGCGCATCGAACGCTGTTGACCCGTTGAAGTTCATTCGCCGACGCGTCCCATTGGCACAGAGTAATGCTCCCCTCGGAGTCTGCGATGCCTAGTGTCGGTTTATCAAGCCCAGATCCATGGCACCTGGCTTGCATGAACACAGCCTGACGCGAGGAATAGTTTTCTCGAGACGAACCATTTCGTGTCAGGAATCGCAGGAAAGTCCAGAGATTGAGTGTGCGTGCTAGAAGGAGGATCGAATCCGAGAAAAAAGAAGAAAACATCGCTTCGTACAAAGGCAGATCATCGGACGATATATCTCCTAGGTTCGAGTCCTTCATCCGAAATACTAGACATTGCCCGATCCTCTTGGCTGGAAGTGATGTCGATGGCGTCTCTTCCGCTTCGTTTGGGTTTGGCGGTGGTTGGCGCTCTATGAGTTTATAAGTTCCACATACAAATATATCGGTGTATCCGTCATTAGGACAAAATTCGAGGCTGTCTGCAGGATAGTCTGTGTCGAACGAAGCAGGGGACATGGTCTTAAGAGAAGGAATTAGCGCTATTTTTAGGTCTAGCCCATCAAGTGCGTGGGAAGCGTTGGATACGCAGTGCGCGCACTCTTGCCGCAGTTTCCCTCGTTTCTCGATTCCAAGGTCCATAGAACGCAAGCAAAGTCACAGTATGGACTTCATTCGCAGTCTTGACACAGGGAAGATACTGCTGGGGGGGGACGGTATGTGCATGAGCTCTTGAATCCGCGGACGACGTTCTTAATCATCTACTTTCTTTCGACAGTCAATCTCCTTCACGCTCAGTACGATTCCCTCTCTTTCATACAACTTTCCTCTCTTTTTGTTCGGCACGTACATTCAGGAGAGCTCAGAGGCTATCTTGTCGTTGAAGACAGTGCGTACATCGTTTGACAACCGCCATATCACGGTCCCTAACACGATGAATATAAACAGTTCACGGTCCTGATCGCCGCCTCCATCTTCTTCGACTTTTACTCCCTGTTCACTACAGGCCTTAGCTTCTGGGCCAAACTTCTGCTCATCGCGCTTATTTTCCTTAAGGTTTGTAACCAGTCATAAGTATGAGCCCTCTCGATTGAACCAATCTCATAGGTACCGACATTCTTCGCGTTTGGAGCCTCTCTCCGTCAGAGGGGAGGAGAATTCGGCTTGGGTGTTGGTGGTGCCAACCTCAGCGGCCCTACGAGTACGTGCCCTCCATCAACTTCTCGTTGATCCAGGCTGAAACTCGCCCCAAGTTTGGTCAATGCCTGGTGGATTCACATCTAGCAGTAACGATAGATACCAAACCGTCGATGATGATGCGACCTTCGTCAGAGCCAGCAGGCCTCCTGCCCCTCCCCCTGCAGCGCCGCCTGCTTCCAACCAAGCACCACCTCCAGGCGCTTACCAAACTGTCTAATGAAGGCCCCGAAACTGGGATCTTGATTAATTTATTCAGTCAAGGGTATATCCGCTATAATTACACATGGATGATAGTTATGTTTGAGACAGCTGCTCGTCTATATCAAGTTCTAGCTCAACTATCACATCGTCATACAATGGCACAAATTCTGTCTTTGCTTCAGCTCTGATCCTGGCGTAAAACCATTCGCAGTCAAGCGACTCGCAGCCGATTGGCTCAGTTGACGCGGACCCGGTGCACGACGCACAAGTTAGATGAATGGACTGTAGTTTGGAGTCCGTTTTGCGTTTCAATGCGCCTAGGTTGGCTATCGTTTCTTGAGAAGTTGACCAGCATTGTTCGCAGAGGAGACCTGGTTCAGTTTTAGCGAAGCGTAAAACATTAGCCACTTGACGTTTACACACCTTCCGAATCCACAGAAGGTCGGCCGCAGATGAAACATTGGGCGTTGCTGAAGTGCTCGTTGATGTTCGGCTTCCCTGGGCTCATCGATAACCCTCTAGCCTTTCGCGGAGAGTTGTGTTCGACTGTCGCAAGCTTTGGCATTTCCTGGTACCATTGTTTCACGTCCGCGCCGACTAGATTGAATATCCTCTCTAATGGCGGGATGAGGACGCGGGTGATATAGTAGTCGGCATCCAATTGAAGGGCGCTGTCAGCACCGAAGTCAGCCTACTTGTAGAGGATTTCAAGTAAGATGTATAACCTGTTGTTGAGAAAATCCAAGGGATCCATGGCTCTGTCGACCAGGCGCGACCCCGATGCTCCTCTCGCGATAACGTACGGGACACGCTCTGCGTATTGAGGCTCGTAATTTGGGTCTTCTAGCATTTTCCGTGCCGCCACCATGACACCTGGTGGAGGCGCACCAGCGTCACTACACAGATCCATCAGAGATGGAAGTCGAGTATTCAGGAATGGGTAGGACAATACCTGTATGAGCCCATCCTGACTTCTTTTGCAAAGATGAAGTCTTGAGCGCTGGCCCTATTCTCCAACAACTTTGTCCAGGATCGGCAACAGTATTCCTTGATTTCGCTAAGATCTTGAGTGCGAAAAAGAATTCTAAGGGGCGCTTAGTCAAGGCTCTTGGATTAGGATAAAATACGTACTTCAAACAGTTCTCAACCATTTTCCGCTGTGCTAGAACACCATCACGACGGACCGTTTCAATACCTTTGGCGTCAAACCCAGGTTCCTCGGCGTCTACGCTTTCATACTTGAATCCCACATAACGCTTCTTGGCCATGAGGACGCAAGGGAGGTATACCTTCTCGAACTTGAGTTTGACTGGGGCTGGGTTCATTGCAGTGACTGCGTCGGCCATCTCATAGCCAATCCGGAAAGCCTCTTCTTTCGTCTTTCCCCGAAGGTAACTGTGGCACCCGTTCAGTCTCTCCTATCTTTCAGGATTATTTTTTTGGCTCACATAAACATGCTGTCTGTGTCGCCATAGACAACCTGTGCTCCCCATTTCTTGGTACTGTTCACAAGCATAATTGCCTGTTTATCACGAGAGATGTAAGAGGTATATCTAAAGGAGAACTGAGACCTAGAATTTACCTTCTCCAACGTCTCTCGACCACTTTGCACAATGCTGTCAGCAATTTCAACGGCAGGCATTCTCCCAGAAAAGCTGGCGCTGGTATAGCCGTACGTGACATTGGCTATGTATTTGAGACCGAGTTGGCGGGCGTCCAGTACACGCTTCAAGGCCTATAAGATGGTCTCAGATTTTGTTGCAAATCGCCGACGGTGAAAAGACGCCTTACTCTGTCATTCTTTGCACCCTTCATGGCCTGCTTGACCATCACGCGGGTGTCCAGCAGCTCCGTCAACATGCGTCCAAGCAGGCCTCGTCGTACATTGGACTTGACATACATGATCCCGTTGGGGGCAACTGGTTAAGTTCTATGTAAGCTGCGCTGAACCGTAACACTGGTGGAGACATACCTGTGACGTTGTCCTTGAGTTGGCCTACCAAGCCGTTTGGCAAGTCCAAGTTGACCACACCGAACTTGTATTTCTCCTGGAAGGGCTGTACACGCCCTAGGCAAGTGGAGTAGCAGTAGTTGTATGCGATCATGATGGACGGGTATAAGGATTGGAAATCCAGAACGACCAAAGGGCTGGAGTAGAAGGCTGATTGGGGCTCCATAATCAATGGCATACATTCGGCAGCGTTCTGCCTTCCAACCTAAACAGAAATGAGCGCTCCGCTTGGTGAAAACACATGGAATCTGAAGTGCTCACATCGGCTTTGCTTGGTGAAATGAGGACAAAGCTTTCCGGTTTGGCGATACGGAACATGAAGGACTCGACCTTGAACTGTGAACCTCTGCTTATAACCGAAAAGAAGTCGACTCCAAAGATACGAGCAAATTCTCTGAGCTGGATGTTGAACAGACAAACTCACAAGATGGAAGGATTAACTTACGCTGTCTTCGTCACAATTTCAATTTGCTCCAGTATCTCGAGTACCATGCAGGCTCTCTTGGAGAAATATTCAAGGACCCGTGCCGTATGTGAAGGAATGGGACTATTATACCACCCTGTCAAGGTGTCGGGGCTGTATTTTGGAACCCTAAAATTCAAATATTGAGTAAAAGCCCCCCTTGACCCAAACTGGGAAAGTCACCTTCTCTGTAAGATATGAAAAGCCACGTTTTCGAAGCTATAGATCGTCAACGTTTGCTCCGAGCGAAGGATTCTCCATGCATTGAAAACATGACGACCGACGACCTGGAAAGTTGATGTTTTGCGAAACCCCCATTTTTCGTTGCCACCGGCAGCGTGCCGCTCTGGTGCTCGTGAAATGAGCTCCCGTATATCCATGCCTAATCGAGTTCAAGTTGAGTGGGTTCAGAGGACTCGCGAATGTTGAACACGCTAAGGATACCGACCGAAGGTTTGGGCTCTGGCATCGAGGTACCCCCACGAGCTTTTCTGGATCTCCCAGCCAGTGATTATATCCGGGTCCAGCTCCAAGATCTTGTCCACAATCTTGTTAATGAGGTCCAACTCGTCGTATGCCAAATCGAGATCGAAGTCTCGAAGTCGTCGGTGATCCAGTTGCGGGGACGCAAGTGCCAACAGCCCTTGTTGAATCGAGGTGGCCCCGGCTACGTGCAAGGCATAGAACGCAGCAACCATGCCATCGTTTTCGGGATCTGGGTTCTTGCCACTGTCTGTGGGAGCTGGAAGAACGTTCATGAGCCGCAGCCACCACACGACGTGTATTAGCTTACCGAAGACTTCCAAGGACAGGATCGACAAGCTGGCTGACTCCCTACAGGACTCCCCTGTAATCGGTGTCGTCTTAAAGCCATATATATTCGCTTGTGTCGGCCCTTCAATCTACGACCGATGAGTGAGGAAGATAGCAAGGATACAAGCGGCCATCAAAATACCTGTGAACGCAGTTTGCGAGATCTTTCGATGCCTTTTGTCTTCGTACTGTTATCCTGGAGCCATTTCCTAGTTTGCCGCACGCTCGGCGGTTGACCTGCATACTCCCACCCTGCGACACCTTCTGTGTGGAAAGTTCCACCAAATGACACGGGCAACTCTGATGCAACACCGTCCTCGGATCGCCATTCGTCCAGCGACGCTACGTTCTTGCCTTTCAGCGTGAACATAAGGCCGCCGTATTCTTTAGGCTTGTCCGGGATATCTGTTGCGACGGAGTAATATGGTGCTTGGTAAACCTTCTGGGGTATACCAGCTATATCACAGCTCCCCAGAAGCTCTTTGATCGAAGGTGGTGGGAGGTGATACTGGAACTGGTTGTCGCTCTTCAGCTTGCAGGTCTGATAGGCTTGAGACAGGTGAACAGCCCGTCTGGCGACCATGGATGCCCTCTTCTCTGCGGCGGCAACCTCTTCAGGAGACTTCTCGGGGGAGAGAGGTTCCGGTTCGTCAAGCGACTCCACGGAACCTTCTACTTGGTCTCGGAACATGACCTTCCGCTGGGTCTTACCAGTCTGTGGCAACGTTTGCGTCGGTGTAGTTCGACCGTTTTTGGTGGGAGTCTTGTCTCCGTCTCTGCATGCCGCTGGTAAATCAACAGCCCAAACCACCTTCGAGTACTCACGGGAAGATGCGTCGCGCGTCTTCGGGCTTCTTCCGACTTGATCTTTCGGGGTATAAGTTGGAGCTCGGGAAATGAACATTAGCCACTTTACTTGGTGGGGGTTGGAGAACCACCTCCATATTCCTCAGTATCGGTGTCAACTGGGGTTGGAGGGCTAGAGACGAGGTTATAATCATTGAGAAGGGGATGTAGTACAGTAGCCGACCTTTCAAGGCGATATGTATCTGCCTTCAATTCAGACTGTCCCCCTCCCGGTGCTTCAAATGGGTTCTCATCGACGCCAGGCGTCTGCCTTGCCTCGGGATCTTCATCTTCGGTCGCGTCGTTGGGGTCGTCCTCTTCTCCTTCCCCGAGAGCCTCGTCTTCAGGGTCTTCGTTTCTGTCAAGGCCACCGAGAATGTCGTCGGTCGATTCCTCCACATCCTCGTTTGAGAACAGCGAGATGTCAACGCTGATCTCCCCTTCAGAATCCGGGAAGGCAGCCGTGTCTTCCGTAGTGACTTCAGCGATGATGTTTGCTGAAACATCTTTGGCAGTTGACGGAGCCGGTTTCCAGCGCCTCCAACAAGGGTCCCACAAAGCTTCGATGCTTTCAAAAGTGGTCATCACCCTCCCTTCCCAAGGTTGTGTTTCTGTCAAAATGGGGTCGAGGGTAGTTGCTTCGCCTCGAATGCGCTTTTGGATGGCTTCCCAGTATCGTACTTCCGAGACCCAGTCGCCTCCGGATCCTCTTGAATTCTCGCTTGCTTCTATTGGAAGCTCTGGAGAAGGGTTGAGCCCTTTTGCTTTCCGGCGGTTTCGCTCGTCGTCCCAAAGTTCACGAACGCTCAATACAAGGGGTTCATCGGGAAATGTTGGGGGAGTTTCTCCAATCTTGAAATCTACTTTCCGACCCGCGAGCCGGTGACGATTCAGAATTTGAGGGGCAATCGCGTCGATTTCAAGAGGAAGGCGCGATTGGCGAAAGTAGGGCGATGCCTTGAGGTCCAAACTGTTGTCTTCTTCTTCGTCTTGACAGCGTTTCCAAGCGTCTTGAAGGTCGACCAACCCACAACCATAAAGGCCAAAGTCGCACAGAAATTGTAGAGCGAAACTGAGGTGGGCCTCGTAAATTCGGAATCGCATACCCATGACAGTGCCAGAGCGTAAGATGGTCACAATACGATTGGTGTATGTTGGATTTGATATTATAATCTTCAGAAATGGAGAATACGACGAATGAAAGCCGTAGAAATGTATCCCCTTGACCAGAATGATACCTCGAATGTAGCGGGATTTGGGGGAATCAGGACTGCGTTTGAGCGATAGCGCAACTGCATGGTTTAACGATCGAAGTAGGTTCTGTATGTAGCTCTTGACTATGCAATCTTCCTTAGCGAGGTCGGCCGTAGCGAATGCGGGAACGCTCACCGTCTCTGGGCTTCAGCGATCCACCATAGTCGATGTAACAGTATGGATACACTTGATGAACATGGAGACAGGTTTTCTGTCCTGTGGAGGAAGTACCGTATATTCGGATGACGGGAACAGCCGGAAGATCAGAGCTATCCAAAGGTCCAGGCGGCTGGACTGTGTAGTCAATCTGGTTCAAGGAGACCCGCAACTTGGGTTGCTCGCTTGAACTGTGGCTATCGCTGGAGGATGCATTCGCAGACATATGATTCTTGAAGCAGACACGCTAGACAATGCACATAAGGCCCTTCAAGTGTCGGATTCGTTACTGTATTGGGCGCATAAATGTGAGAGGAAGAAGTCGAGTACGCTTGAATACAGGAACATTGAACAACACCAAGGACCGATGGGAAATGTTTCGTGATGGTAATTACGTAAGTAAACATGACGTCACGGCAGTTATAGTCTCTGCTTGCAAGGCTCTCGCGTTCTTGGAGATGAGAATAAGAAGTGCCAGCGTCAAATACTGGTATTGCGTACAGTGATTTATCTTACTTCTGAATGGTAATTACTTGCTGGCCGATCCATTCGCCGTTGGGCTCCAACTGGACATAACCCCTGACAAAACCGGGCTCAACGCAGACATACTTCTTCCTACGATATCATCAGCACTTTAGCCGGAATAGAATTAGAGGAAGCTCACCATCCTCCTTCCTCCATATCAGCCAGCTTAGATCCTTCTTGTTGGGGGTTCCATACGACAACATCTTTGAAACCTTTGGCCCGTACCTCAAGAGTCCCATCGTCCCAAGTAATCTGATACTTCCCGGGAGCATTTTCGTACACGGAGTCGGTGAACTTTTGTACATCAACAGAGGCACGTTCCTCAGTTTTGGATGTTTTCCTTCCCTCTTCCGTCGACTCTGTCTTGTCATAGTATGCGAGACCATCAAGGGAAGAAATAGAAACGCGATCGGCGGGAACAGCCAAATAAGTGTGGAGGAGGGCTTGGAAGTCGAGGACCTTGTCTGTGCTTGTGTTGTGAACATGAAGATCGGTGCTGAGTTGATGCGAGGCCAATGTCACAACATAGGCCAGTTTAAAAGGCTGCTCGTAAACAGCTGATATCTTGGCCGTAGGCTCGAGCACTTTGTTGAGAGGTCAACACAGAATGCGGTCAGAACCTGGTGTCTCGACATACCAAGGCGTACAGAGACTCCCGCTTCGTTGTCCATCACAACAGAGTCGAACTTCCAGATTTCATTGCGGGCAAATCCATGCTGGGCAAGTTTCTTGTGTTCAGGTCTCTCGGGAGCCCCAAAGCAAGGGAACACGACCGGAATACCACCTCTGACGGGTTTGGATCCGTCAAGAAAAGCCTTCGACGACACAAAGAGTCGTTCCTTTAGCTCTCCATTCTCCAGACTTTGTGACTTCCACGAGATTATCGTTGCACCATACAGAAGGACAGTCACTGATGGCCCCTGAAGTCTGTCAGAGAGTGATTCAGATCATGGCTGTGCGGGCGTACTCACCTGTGGATGCTGCAGAACTATCTTATCGTTCAGATCTTGGATTGGCATTTGCTGGTATGAGGCAGAGTCCTTAGAAATACGCTGGAAACCTGAGATGCATTGGCTGACGACATAAGTCACGGGAGGGTTGCCACCCCTGGTCATGCTTCCACCAGAATCTGGGGTGTTGCCCTCAAGCAATTCCGCGGAATATCAGCTTCCTCGTACATATTTGCGTTGGAGCAGCCGAGAAATGCGTTCCAGAATTTCTTCGCACCAGAGAGCGCAGTACGGGTCCCGGTATAAGGGGCCAATGGCTTAATTCGGCCGTGGCTGAACCTGAACGCGATGAGGCGATGGCAATCAGCCACGTGCCCTGACAGGCACTTGCAAGTCAGCTTGAAGCTCTCAACTTCAATTCTTCTCCATCTCTACCCTCTATTTCAGTGTCCAATCGGCCCCCTTGTCGAACACAAATATCAGCATTTCTCTTGATATCGCACCAGCCGAAACTGTCAATCTTCAGAGTGACCGTCTATCTCAAGTTACGAGCATCATGGATCCAGGATACGCCGTAGAGGATGTCAGTGCATACGCGTCTTTGAGCGACGAATAATCATCCTGACTTCTTAAAAGATCGCCCCAATTGCCATTTTGATGGACGAGTTGCGCTCCGAAGATGTTCAACTGCGACTGAACGCTATCCACAGCATTCCAACTATCGCGTTGGCGCTCGGCCCTGATCGCGCCCGAGACGAGCTCATCCCATTCCTTCAAGACTCTGTGGACGATGAGGACGAAGTTCTGCTCGCGCTTGCAGAAGAGCTTGGTCGAAACTTTGAGGAATACATCGGAGGAAAGGAGCACGCCCATGTCCTACTCGGACCACTCGAAAATCTTTCAGCTGTAGAGGAGACTTTGGTCCGGGACAAGGTGGGCATCCCCAGACAACTCTCCTGGAACTCGCTTATCGAAGCTACTTATTGGCGAAATAGGCCGCAGAGTCAATCACCAAGATCGCCGCCGTTCTGTCCCAAGCGCAGATCGAGGAATACTACATCCCCCTCGTGAAACGTCTCTCACAAGGAGAGTGGTTCACATCTCGTACCTCGTCGGCTGCCCTCTATGCCGCTGTGTACTCCAAAGTATCGACAGCTATTCAAGATGAACTTCGAAAAGCCTTCCATGCTCTCGCATCAGACGACACTCCAATGGTTCGCCGTGCGGCTGCGAAAGCGCTGGGTGTGAGTGCACTATCGCATGCTCATTTCTGAATGTATTTAACTCTCCCTTCTTATCCAGCCTTTACTCGGAAACTTCGCTCAACATCACCTCCTTACTGATGGTCTTCCGATCTACCGTCGACTCCAGGGTGACGACCAGGACTCGGTCAGGTTGCTCACCATTGAAGATTTGATCGCTATTGCCAAAAGAATTACACCCGCGGAAGTTAAGGAGCATCTCCTCAAACAAATTAAGGCCAGCGTGGGCGATAAGAGCTGGCGGGTAAGGTACATGGCTGCCACCCATTTTAATGAGGTGAGATCATTCCCATCTTAGGTCACTGAGCTACTTATCTGAACAGCGCGTGATAGCTTGCTCTCGCTGTCGGGAAGGATATCGTCAGGGAAGAATTGGTTGGCCTTTTCGTCAATCTCCTGAAAGACAATGAAGCAGAAGTTCGCACTGCAGCTTCAAGCCAAATACCCGGTTCGCTCTCCCCTAGAGTCGAGAGATTGATAACGACTCATCTCAACGTTGTCTAGGGTTCTCAAGCCAACTCGAGAAGGAAGTTATCCTTGCTCGTATTATACCCTGCGTGCGAGATCTATCTCAAGACGCTTCGCAACATGTTCGAGCCGCTCTGGCGAAGGAGATCAGCGGTGTGACTCCTCTCCTTGGCAAGGAAGCGACGATTGAACACCTCCTTCCCTTGTTCTTGCATCTCCTAAAGGACGATTTCCCGGAGGTTCGCCTGAACATCATCAGCAAACTTGAGACTGTGAACAATGGTGGGTTGCGTATCTGTAGGTTTCGCGGAATTATTCTGACTCGGGTTCTAGTTATCGGCATTGAGCTGTTGGCAGACAGCCTGCTTCCTGCCATCATGGAGCTTGCGGAGGACAAGTCGTGGCGTGTGAGGCAAGCAATCATTGAATACATTCCTCTCCTGGCCAACCAATTGGGTAAACCTATGTTCGACGAGCAACTTGGCAACCTTTGCATGTCATGGCTGGGTGACACCGTCTACAGTATTCGTGAATCTGCAACTGTCAATCTGAAGAACCTGACGGACGTGTTTGGAGTTGATTGGGCTAAGACTGCCATCGTCCCAAAGATCATGGGTATGGGATCTCATACCAATTACCTCTTCCGAATGACCACGGTGCAAGCAATTACAGTCAGTTCTATCTCCCCATATTCTGAGAGGCTCCAACTGACCGTGAACCTTTAGACCATTTCGCCTTCATTAAGCTTGGAAATTATCCGTTCCGATATCATTGGGCCCCTTTTGGAGTTGGCGAAGGACCCAATCCCCAATATTCGGTTCAACGTAGGCAAGGCACTCGAAGTCATTGCAACAAGTAATGTCAAGACCCCCGAAGGGCTCAAATTTGTGCAGGAATGGGTTGCGCCGGCTTTGGAGCGGCAGAAGACAGATCCAGATGCTGACGTCCGATTCTATGCGACCAGAGCATTGCAGAAGGCCGCGGCTGCATCTTCTTGAGGGGGCTGTCTTGTAGGGAATTGATACGAAGTACGTTCAACTCCCACTTTCTGTACAGGAAGCTGTGTTGACGATCAGATTAGTTTTCACGCTGCTTTAGTCTCTTTCTTCTCCCTTGTTTTAGTTAAGAAATGGTAATAGAGGAATTAATCTGGCTGGCACTACGATCAGTGATGCTCCGACAAAGAATTCGACTCCGTTGATTTGCTGTTACCGGCGACTGCGACATGTAGCGCAAGGTTCCAGGGGCAGTGGTATCAGGCTATGACAATCAATCAATCTCCTGTTGAATGTCTGGCGACGAGCTGAAATTTTGAATCCGGGTTTGAAGCGGTTGTAAGGGTGAGTCTAAATTACCAAACCTTCCGGTTCAATTAAATCACATCGAGAAGTACGGAAGGGGCAGCTTGGGAATACCTAAGCTAGACGTGCGCTTACCCCTCCCGGCATGATACAAGGGCCGTGTACGAAGAAGAACACTGATATCGCAGGCTGTTTGTAAGTAGTTTCTAAATCACTTTACGAAATCCGTAGACCGTGTGGGCTCTATCTGTCTGATTTGGGGAGGAAGCATCTATTTATCCATCAAACTCTCATAATTGACAGGCCGGTGAGTGTATAAAGGTGTAAGGATCACCCTGTGCTCACTCGTTTTTACACAACCTTGTTCTTTAGCTTCGTTTCTCGACGCACAGTCGAGTCCTCTCTTTTAATTACGCTCTAAGCGTTTGCCATTCTCTTATTTCGCTCGTTCAGACTAGCATTCGTTTCAGTGGTCAACATGCGCTTCTCGCTCACAGCCTTTGCTCTCGTCGCTCTCGCACAGCTGGCGATCGCCACGGGAATTCCCTCCAAGCCCCAGAACTGCAAGAAGAATGAGTTTTGGTGAGTCCAGCTGCCTGGGTACGAAAGTATGCATATCTCATTGCAGCCCACAGGTATGGAGACAGGAATTTGTGTATCCCGAACGGAGGTAGTCCAGGGAAGCCCACTCCGCCTAAGGGTGTGCAGTGCCCGACCAACTGGTCGTGGAATGGGCCGAAGACCTGCTGCCTCCCCAACAACAAACCCCCTCCCAAGCCGCCTGTTCCCCAGTGCCCCAAGGGCTGGGTTTGGTGGCCTATCCTCCACAAATGTTTGCCCGTCCCCAAGCCACCCACTCCTCATCCTCCTCAGCCTTCTAAGGGACCTCACAACCCTGGCCACCCTCACGGTCCTAAGAAGCGCAATGAGCCTTCGCGCATAACTCTTTGCCCCTCTGGTTTGGACGCCTGCCCTATCTCCGGACTCATCGCGGGTGATTACGAGTGCCTCGACACCGCTACTGAGCTCGAGTCCTGCGGTGGTTGTGTCTCCCAGGGCAAAGGTCAGGACTGTACCTCCATTGAAGGCGCCTGGAATGTCGGCTGTGAACGTGGCTCTTGCCTCGGTAAGTCGTCTCATCGTCCCACTTTTCGGTCGTACTTTGAGCTGACGCCAAAAATTTTTTAACAGTGTACACTTGTGCCGGAGGGTTCCAGCTCAGTTCCGACAGGAAATCTTGCGTGCCTCTCTAAGTGCGCAAGGCGCTGCCGAGATTATCCCTATTTTTATGGACATGTTTTGATGTCAGCACTGTTTGGACTGCGCAGCCCGTGGTAGATATCGAGGAATTGCTCGATATCCTCTATCTTTTCCCCCTCCTATTCGGCCACATTGACTATCTTTCGGACTAATTGGACTCTGCTTTGACTCTTTCTCGTTGGACTGTTGTTTTATTTAGCTATTTGTTCTGTTTGTCTGTACTAGAGGTCACTTTTCCAAGGCACCCGTAGCCTTTTTAATTCCGACCTTATCGCTGTAATTTCCTGTATGTGGAGCTTGTCGCGACGGACTTGTATCAGACGCCCTTTGTGAGAATGGACGATTCGAATCATGGCGGAGATAGACGTGCCCAAGATTGTTTCCAGAAGTCAAAGAATGAATGTCAGAGTGAAACTGTAATCACTGGTTGCAACATCCGTGGGTACGTTATTTACAGCATGATTAGAATAATGTCCGTGGAGGCTTCCAGTCATCTTGCCCATCGCTATCGGCAGATGAAAGTGAACGGTTTTCATAATCTTTTTTTNCAGGTTCGCTGCTGGAAGTGCTGAAGGCCCCTATTTTTATAGTTTCGTCGATCATTCCGCCCGCCAGATGCTATCACGGATAGAGAATAATAACTGCAAAGTCCCGATTAGTTAAAAGCGCACCCCGATATGGTCTCTAAGAATATCCCTTCCTTTGTCTCTTGCCCCCACCATCTCGCTGAGCGATACGTTCTATACGGCCTTCTTTGGACTCCAACAAAAGCCCCGCCATTCTTTTTTCTCTTCGAGGATGCTTCCTTCAGCTGCACGGGTTCTCGCCGTCGCTCTTTTCTGTCTATCTGGGCTTCGAACGTCGGTCGCCACGCCATTACCATTACCCATGCCTCTCGCTCTGGTGGCTCCTGATTTCTCAAGTCGCTGGATGGCTCACAATCATACTACCGGTTTTAATCTGGCGAGAGACTTGGCGGCTGTAAACATTACCCGCGACACGTCCCTGGCCCACGCCCATTCTGGTTTTCCTATGTCGTCTTCTAGTCTATCTCGCCGTGCGAACGCGAAGTACGCCGACCAAATCGCTTCGCTGTATGAGCTCTACTCGACCGCCAGAGACCACTCGAATAACCTGAGTTAGTCCATTGCATATTGCATTTTCTGGTTTCCCGCTGATGCCTGTGGCAGAGCGTTTTGCGGCGCAATCAGCGACAATTGACGAGCAAGATCTCGACTTCCAACAGAGCGCTGCCAACGAGCTTACCGGCTTTGATACGAGCATTCTGGGCATCAAAAATATTCTTCATGAACTGGGCTCCGATAAAGGCTTGAAGAACTATGACAGGACGAACGATCTGGAAACGCTGCTGAAGAACCTGGTCAATTTCCATAAGGACACCTTCCATGCGGTCGACGTTCTAGTCTATAACATCCCTGGCCTTGGACCCGTTCTCGGACCTAGTGCGTTCTCCAGATTTTGCTGTCCCTATAGTCTCTCTGATCTATCCATTCTAGTTGTCTACGAGCTCAAGTGCCTGCTTGATGATGCTCTCAACGCCATTGAGAATCTCACGGATGCATTCATCAACGGCCTGCAGCCACTATTACAAGCTTTAATTGGCCAGGCGTCGACGACAGCATGCAGATCAGGGGTGATACTAGCAGGTCTTTGTATCTAAACTCGTCTGTATAGTTCGTTCTCTCGCTTCGTCGTTCACCGTCCCCTGTTGGCTTCGTTCATTTAATTTCACTCTACGACTCCTGAATACGCTACAAGATACCACTATCCTCCTATTCATCTGTTTGTTTCGCACATAGAAACATATATACCCCATGGACGATTTCATCGCTATCAATCGACTGTATATGATAAAGATAGTAGATAAATTACAACCGTAAACGTTGAGAATGTTATTCTGTTTCAACCCATCTTTCAGCCAAGTCTCCGGCATAAGGAGCACGGTATCTGTTGAGCTGGGCGGAAGACGCATCTAGATACGCTCGGCCACTGGCACCTATCGTTTAGTGGGTGGGTTCACAAACAGAAGCAGCGAACTCACGCGAAGTATCCCAGAACTATCAATATAGCTAAAGTCAAGCCTGTGCGTGTCCACGAGGGAAACTGAAGCAATGAAAATACCACCCTGAGAAGAAGTAAGGGAGAGGAGAGGAGTGCGGACTGATACGCTGTGAAACCAGACCCACGACGGTTAGCTTCGGGAAAGTCATTTAGCTATACAAGTCGACACCTACCATGGAAGCGGACAAAGTCATTGCGTGTCTCAAGTATGAGAAGGATCAACGCTAGATTTGCTACCTTCAGACTACCCGATATAAAAAACGATGGGAATACCAACCAGATATCGGTCCAAGGATGTATGCAGAAGCAGCCAGGAGATCCACACGCAGACCGGTGGTTGTTTCCCACTGGTTCTGGCTAGAAAGATCTTCTTCTTCAGCCGAGGCATTGTTATATGACGAGCCAAAGGTTGGGACTGCCCCGGACTGGTACGACTCGGAGACCTCGTGGTACTCCTGGTCGGGTGGTGGCGTCTACTCCGTTAGCGGCGATGGTCGTCAGCCCGAGGTTACCACTGGCCACTGATAAATTTCAACTTACATAGGGAGAAAATGAAGCAAAGTTGGACGAGCTCATTTCTGCATATTGTTATCTGCGAACCGTATGCCTGGGACTGGGATGGGTTGAACCCTTCGAATTGAATTCCAGAAGCTCACTTGCAGGAATGGCATGTTATTCTCACGCTCAAGACAGTGACTTGGCATCACTTTCCCTGTTATAGATTTCTCGAATCACTTTAACGCGTCTGCACAACGTTGCCACCGGCCACAATCACCCTCAAGGCCCCAGATAACAGACGCAGTGGCCTTGAATCTACCCTTGCACGCCTACGAGCTTGTACTCTCGTCGAACTCAGCAGTATAATATCCGTTATATATCCCACTAGTCAAGATGGCGACGTCTATGCGAGGTTTGACTCAGGTAATTGGACCTTCGTCGCCACTTACTCTGTTATTGATTCCGTCATGCATAGTTCATCGCGGATATCCGTGGTGCTCGAGTACGAGAATTGGAAGAGAAGAGAATCAACAAGGAGATGGCCAACATCAGGAAGAAGTTCAAAGGTGTGTGGGTTGATGGGTACGAGTACTAGCACTGTAGGCTAATTAGTATTTCTGGGTAGATGGAAACCTCGACGGATATCAGAAGAAGAAGTACGTATTGTGCTCCGTTTCATAGAGATTCTCGCTGAGTTGTGCCCCAGATACGTCGCCAAAATCATCTTCACCTACATTCTTGGTTACAAAGTGGATGTCGGACACATGGAGGCTGTCAATCTCATCTCGAGCACGAAGTACAGTGAAAAGCAAATAGTGTGTATTAAATGCTCCATCCTCACCAAACCTTATCCTCTAATGAACTCCCCAGGGCTATTTGGCCGTCACTCTGCTAATGCACGAGAATTCGGACTTCCTACGTCTAGTCGTCAATTCTATTAGGAAGGATTTGGAATCCAATAATGAAATCGATAATTGTCTCGCCCTCCACGCTATCGCCAACGTCGGAGGCAGTGAAATGGCAGAAGCCCTGGCCGAGGACGTACACCGCCTGTTAATCTCGCCGTAAATGAATCTCTCTGCTTGGTCGAACTGGGGTCTCACTCACGCGCAGGACATCGCAGACCTTCGTCAAGAAGAAGGCGGCGCTAACGTTGTTGCGTTTGTATCGCAAGCACCCTGATGTTATTCCAGCCGCAGAGTGGGCTCTGCGAATCGTATCTATAATGGACGACCACGATCTGGTGAGTAGAGCGCAGCATCCTGAAACTCGGGTATTGAAAGTTTCCAAGGGTGTTGTCGTTTGTGTGACGAGTTTGGTGATGGCCCTTGCCCAAGATCACCTGGATGCATTCGCAGTTTGTTACACGAAGGCGGTCGATCGGTTACACAGGGTGCGGGGTCTAACTGAAGGAATCGAGCTACGTACTAAACGAATACCAGCTGATCATTGGTCACGAGTACGCCGCGACATATACCTACTACAAGGTCCCCTCCCCCTGGTTGCAGGTGAAGCTACTCCGGCTATTGCAGTACTATCCTCCCTCTGGTATGTGTAGTTTCATATTGCGGGGGTATGCGGCTGACTGTGGCTCCAGAGGATCCAGCACTTCGTTCAGCATTATACAAGGTCCTTGAGACCATCATGAACAACTGCGCCGAACCTTCACGAAACGTACAGCATAATAATGCTCAGCATGCCGTCCTGTTCGAAGCAATCGGTCTTGCGATCCACCTGGATACCAACTCACCATTAGTAGGAACGGCGGCTGTCCTTCTGGCGAGATTCATCTCATCAAAAGAGACCAATGTCCGGTATCTTGGGTTAGATACCATGGCACATCTTGCTGCTCGAGCGGAATCTTTGGAGCCTATCAAGAAGCACCAGCACACCATCATCATGTCTCTGCGTGATAAAGACATATCCGTGAGACGTCGTGCGCTCGATCTGTTGTACAGCATGTGCGATGTGGACAACTCCGAAGTGATCGTTGGAGAGCTCATCCGGTATCTGAAGGTTGCAGACTATGCCCTTCGAGAAGAGATGGTCCTGAAAATCGCAATCTTGACCGAGAAGTACGCCACCTCGTACAAGTGGTATGTCGATACCATCCTGCAGCTTATCAGTGCTGCGGGTGATCATGTTGGAGATGAAGTTTGGTATCGGGTCGTTCAAATCGTCACCAACACCGAGGACCTGCAGGAATATGCGGCCAAAGTGGCATTTGAGCACCTGAAGGCTCCTTCAACTCACGAGAGTCTAGTTAAGGTCGGAGGCAAGTTTAGTCATATTATATCTATCAAGATTCTTTCATTGACTGTGTCACTCAGGTTATATCCTCGGCGAATACGGGCACCTAATCGCCAACGAACCTGGCTATAGCCCCATGGAACAGTTCCAGCTACTGCATTCCAAATCTCAGTTCTGCGTCGCCCCTACTCGGTCATTGCTCTTGACCACCTATGTCAAATGGGCCAACGTCTTCCCCGAAATTAAACCCCAGCTGCTCAATATCTTCGATCGATACCGACACGTCCTTGACGCAGAATTGCAACAACGCGCTTGTGAATATTTCACGCTCGCATCGAGACCGGAAGACGATGATTTCCTTCCGAACGTTTGCGAAGAAATGCCACCTTTCCCCCCTCGAGTTAGTGCCCTACTCGGGCGCCTAAATCGCAAGCTTGGTGACACAGAAGACAAGCGGACCTGGGTTCATGGGGGAAAGGAGGCCAATACCGATCGAGAAGTTGTCAAAAAGAAGACTCTTCCACCGCCTGATTCCAACGTCCAGACTGATCCGGGAGATATCATGAGTTCCCTTGCAGGGCTCGATCTTTCCTCGTCAGCAACCCAACCAACCGCCCCCGTAGACCAAAGCCATATTCCGAGACCGGCTGTCGGACCCAACATCGACAAGTGGTACGAAAAGCTTATGCTTGGTACCGACGGTGTGCTCTATGAAGACACTCAAATCCAAGTAGGCATCAAATCTCGATACCAAGGGCATATGGGTCAGGTCGCTGTTTACCTAGGAAACAAGGTCTCAGCTACTCTCACCTCTTTCACTGCCACTGTCCATGTTCCCGAACCCGAAGCCATCTCGGTCACGTTTTCCAAGATTCCGCCCAACAAGATCGAGGCTCGAAGTCAATGCCAACAGTTACTCAATATCGAATGCAAGAAGATCTTTACCAGCCCGCCAGTATTGACAGTCTCGTTTTTGGCTGGTTCTCATCAGTCAGTATCCCTTCGACTCCCAATCACCATCACGAAGTTCTTTGAACATGTCAAACTCGATCAAACCGAGTTCTTCGAGCGGTGGAAATTGATTGGGGGGCCGCCTCGAGAGGCTCAGAGTATCTTCTCTATACCTCTGGCATCGACAGGACAACTTGACTTGCAGCGGCATCGAGATATCGTATCAGGCCATCGGCTGAACGTTCTGGAAGAGATTGATCCTAACCCTCATAACTTGGTGGCTGCCGGAGTGCTTCATATGTCCTTGGACGGTAAAGTCGGATGCTTGCTGCGTCTAGAACCCAACCAAGAAGCGAAGGTGAGAGCAATTTGTATTTTTCGCAATGTTCTAGCCCCTTTTAACGTCTGGCCCTTCCTTCTAGCTTTGTCGAGTCACCTGCCGAAGTACATCTGAGGAGGTTGCCGCAGAGGTTTTGAAGCTAATACAGAAAAATCTCGCAGCAACGAAACGGCCGTGATCATAGGGCGGCCAATATCTCTTCAATGTACAATAACAATCAGTAATCTTTGGGGTAATAAGAAACGGACCATCCTGGGTATCCAACTATCGTAAATGAGTACTACATATGATACACACATTCGCACTATACCAGCTACAATCGTAAAATCCCGCGAAGAAGACCCTTCTTGCGTTTAGTCGTATCGTCGGGAGGATCGTTGAACGAGTCATTTGGGCGTTCTTTCGTGGGCGAGGTGAGTCCTTGCGCGGGTTTGTATGTGGGCACAGAGTCGGTAGAGGGGGCCTTCATGTGGAGAGGACGTCGGAATGATTTGAGGTCCGAGGTGCTTGGAGACTTCGGTTCGTCGTTCCGGTTGCGGGTGGAGAAGACTCGCGGGGTATTAGGCATCGTATCATCGAAAAATCGGCGAGCAGGGGAATTTGAACCTGATGATGGTGCCGTTGAAGGTCTAAGGGTCTTCCGCTTAGGGGTACTTCGGGAGGTAGCCGGTTTTGAGGAGACTGGGGCTGAGGCAAGGGCAGATGGGCCCTGGGGCATCTGACTGACCACAGGTAGCGATGGTCTCCGTTTGTCTAGGGAGAGCTTCGCGGCGAGTTGAGTTACTCTAATGAGTGCCTGTTCCTCGACTTCGAAACACTTGTTTACGAACGCATCCAAGGGTGTCCCTTTGATGGAGGCAAGCTGGGCCTGGAGCTGGGGATCTCGGGAACTTCTAATGACCGCTGAGGTGATGATGGCCAGATGGCGGGGTATGTCAAGCAAGTGGGGCAACATGGGAATAGCTTCTCGATCCAGCACGGTAAGATTGGAAGACCGTTCTCGCAAGGAGTTTACGATGTTCAGGCGATTGTGTCGGGCCATGGCGGCAACGGGATTAGACGGGTAAGGATCATCAAGCGGTGAAGAAACGGCGGCAATATAATCTTGCATTGCGGGTAGACTGTTTGCTAGAAAGTCTTTGACACCTGCCATGAATGATTCCTTTTGCGAAGACTGTAACGAGGTTAGCAACGGCTGAAAAAAGAAGAGATAAGAAACGTACGGCATTTAAATTGGCCAGACTTTGAATGACCTTCGCAATCAGAGTAAGACTACGCTGAACCGGTTCGGGCGGCAGGCCTGGCACCTGGGCGTCAAAATGGAGCTTGATCATCACATTTTTAGCGCACTTACCTGGGTACAGTCCGAAGAGATGGGGATGGAGAATTGCAGGTACAATAAACCTCAAGAAGCAAAAGGCTGACACAGTCTGCTTCGGAAGATCTCGATGTTCAGTCGACCCTTTCTCTGCTTTGGTGCGTTGCTCCACCAGGGTGCGAATTGTTTGGAATAGGCGGCGAAGTTCACTAAAAGCAGTCAGATTATAGTCGGCATTGACAAAAAAGGACGTTACTTTGGGCACTCGTTTCGAACTGAGTATATCTGATTCCAAAACTCCTGTGACCAGTAGATGAGGACGTCTACATTGCGTTCCAAGTCCTTGCCGCCCTTGCGACTCCGCATGGGGTCGACTTCAATGGCAACCTTCTCGGCGCATAGCCTTCTAAGAACGGACCCAATGCTAGCATCTAGGAATGTCTTTCCGTACCAAGTCATGGACAACTCCATGATTTTAGTCAAGACGGTGTTGCCTCGAAAGAGGGTTTGATGTGCTAATATCGGGGTCAGTGGGAACAGGAACAAGAATGGAGACGCTACGCACAGCCTGCGCTTTCAAGGACGTGGCGGGTCGCAAAGTCTTGAACATGTTTGATGAGGGTATCGTTCGCGACTGCCAGCGACATAACTGGAGTAGATATACTTTTGAGTTTCAATTTCGCTTCAAGTTCTAAAAGCCAGTCCAAAAAATTCCTGGAATGAAAAGTCTGATGCTTGGTTAGAGATAGAGCTGGAAGTTTAAACGAAACTCATAAGTCACCTTCAAAAGACCATTATACGCGGAGGAAGGCAGCACGATTTCCCTGAATGCGATTAGTCGCAAATATAGACGATGTCAAAGCGAGCACCTACTCATCAACGCGAATTTTGAGCCGCAACTCTCCAACCTGAACTTCCCGTGAAGGACCAGATTGAGCCTGCATAATCGGATACCATCCTTCGGTGACCTCTCCTCTCCGAAAAGCACTAAGCGGTATCCGAATAAACCCAACGATTAAAGGTTTCATCACCTTCTTCTCCTTCCAGACCACGACATCCAAGGAATCGAACGGTGGCAGTTCAGCAAACGTAAACTTTTCATGCCAGTCTATACTCGACGTCGTTCCACGTTTTCTAGAGGACGTTCGTCCGCAGAGAATGTCGTTGAGGTGGATTTCGCAGGTTACGTCGTTGTCAGCTTCACCATCTGGTGCAGCTTCCGTGTCCATATTCAAGTCTGATCTTGATATGCCAACGTTACGGCCTTGAACAACGGACAGTTCGATTTGGCGCCACATTCGATACGAGCCGCCCTCCAGGGGGAAGAACCATCGTCCATAGATCTCGGGAATGGCGTAGGATCTTAAGAGGGCAAGCCATGTCGAGCAGACGTCGGAATTGGCGAATTGGAGATATATGGGCTCAGCAACGGTGGAAGACGTCCAGCGCTGACCACTGAAAGTAGAGTCCTCAGTTCACCTTGACAACCCGAAACAAGTATCAAGACAGTGGACGCACGCTATACAATACAGGCCCACACAGTCCTTGCGGAAGAACAAGGAAGGGTCGGCTTGTCGAATATCCGTCTGGTTGAGAAGGTGGAGATACACCGTCTGGTAAAGGATGGCCTCCTAGGGAACAACAACGACATGAGACATCTGAAAAACCTGTTGGAAACGCGGGAAGATAACTCACATCGAGGTAGATGTTCAGAAAGCAACGGTCGCCTTCTTCAAGGAGCTTGCACGTCGCGCTCCTCCACTGGCCTGCGCCAGCTAGACTCTTGGAGAGACCCAAGCTTGATTTCTCTAGATGCGGAGAATTAGAGGTGGGGACAACGGAACACAAGAGAAGCTGCATATAAACCAACGAACCTTTGGGTTTGCCGTATTCATCAGCCGCGGTGAGTGTGCCCGATTCCCTCTTCTCTGGCTTCTTTCGGATGATAGCAGGGGGCTTGTGTGGGTGGGAGGTGTGAGACGGAAGAAAAATATGCGATGGGAGCGAAGGAGGCGCGTACCTTCCTGAGAGCAGAACCTGCTGTAGCAGACACGTACAGCTCGACGTCCACCAGGAACTCTCGTGCCTTTTCATTCTGTTTGGAGGAATAGTGGTCCCAGGAATCAGCCATTGTTCGTAGGAGGGTGGTGGTGGCCTAGGGAGCTTGCGATCAAGAACCCGGAAATGGGAGAGGTTGCGTTGTGCTCAAGGCCGTTCCAAGTGCGCTGCGATTGAGAAGAAGTCAAGAGTCATTTACCAATTGAAGCGTAATTTAAGGGCACGATGGGCGCTGAACGGAGTTTAGCCGTGAAAAAGGCCCAGGAGCAGGAGGAAGCGCAGGCCCGCATGTCAGGGGAACTGGACCAATGTGGCGATGCCCGGTGGTCGTCAAACGCGGTCACCAAATGTGACGAAGCGAGCAAAGGCACCGAAGTCAAAGGAGGGGCCACTGGGAATCGTCAGCATGGCTTGCGCCTCCACCAATAGAATAGCATGTGAAGGTGCAAAGGAGCCATGTCGGCATGCGCACAATTTACAACGACTTCGTGACGGACCTACGATTGGATAGGACACGTCGCGTTGACAGTTTGTTCGCATCATCTCAGAAGAAAGTTGGTAGGTATCGAGGGCCAACCACTCTCGAAACATGGTTCCATTATGTATATAGGTCCAGAAACCCATGTAACATCCTAGCGTCTCTTTAAGGTCTTAAAGTCGTAGGCAAACTGTATAACAGCCATGTAATATTAGTACCAGGCTAGATGGCGTCGAGGTATATTGCCCGTGTAGCTCATTACTAAGTTATAACATTATAGGTCATCGTTTACTCTGCCTTGTGTCTGGAGTGTTGTTAGCTGGGAGGAAATCAACGTGACAAAAGGCGGTGCGTACCCATTGGCTTTCCCATTTGCATGTCCATTAGCGTGTCCGTTGGCGGAGGGCTTCTTTGGTGCAGGCTTCTTGTAGGTTTGGAAGTAGAAGTTGATGAAGAGGAAAAGATAGCTTGTCAACAAGCCGCAGCCAAAGAGAGCAGACTTTTCGGAACCAGCGCAGTTAGCGATGTAAGGGAGTGACGTAGGATAGTAGGCATCCACGAAGTGCTCATAAGCTAAACGGCCGTTAGACAGACGGGATGACAAAACCGATGACGAAACGTACTCCCGAAGTAAACCAAGCAAATATCAATGACGAATTGCACGATTTGCATAGTTGTCAAGTACTTCTTCCACTACAGAACCCAATTAGAATGAATCACAGGTTTAGCAGCAAGGAAAGACGTACCCAGAAACGACGGCCACCAGCGGTTGCATAGTAGTAATAATCTATAACTCGGTCAGAGGGCTGAGTTTTGATCTTGAGAAGGCAACATACACATCACAACGTGAACTGCAAGGTTTTGGGCGATGACGGCCCATGACTAAGGAGGGGTGAGTAATGATGCTAGCGATGACTGCGACGCAACGCACTATACTGGTCTTTCCGTTCAACTGAGTGTAGCAGAGCAAGGCAGTCGCAGAGTGGTGGAAAACGTGAAGGAATTCTGGTACGAGTTTAGACCCAACGAAGGAGTGACAGATCATCAGACGTACGTAGAGGTTTTTTCTTGAGAGCGAGGAAAATCGTGTCAATGAGCTCAATGTACTTGAAATAGTAATTGATCATGTAGTAGAACTCGAGTTTCTATGGTCCGAGGTGAGGAGGAAGGAAGGAACGCGTCGGAAGGAGTTAAATACGCACAGGTGTCCAGGAGTCTGCGTGACAGAGAGCTGCATGGATGCCGCGATTCCAGATAATTGGAACAATCTCCTCAAGCATGAGCACGAGGAGAAGGCCGCTGCCAGTCGTCAGGAAGATGTTGTGGGCCTGGAAGAGGGCCGTGAGCTTTCGTGGTTCCTTGTCCTTCATGTACGCCTGAATGCCGAATATGGCGGCCAAGTATGACACAAGAGCGACCGTGACAGAGGTGTCCGTTGAGAGAGGGGAGACGCCGGGAACATAGCTGTAGAGATGAACAGGCAGACGGTAGGGCACCGCGGCCAGGATCAGGTCACTGAGGGAAGCCATGGACGATGAGCGAGGGGGACCGAGGAGACGAGCGCGTTTACACAACCACGAAATTTGAGGAAATCAACAAAACGGCGTGACACAGCTGGCGTTGTCACACGCTTTCGCATGTGTTAACTCCTCCTGAACGCCCATGTGGCGGGGCCAATCATCATCTCCACATTCATATATCTCTACAAGCGCCATAGACGCCATGCAGTGCTGGATTCTGGCGGGCGTAGGCCAGTTCCAACCGATGGAGTGGGCCTGTATTTTTTGTGAGCTCACCTGTGATCCATTCAAGCCAAGAACTGCCTTGTGTCGTCTGGGCCGTCCACGTCGGTCCTCGGCGGGGTTACTTTGAACCCCTTTGTGGGCATATGCGATCTTCTTAAATCAGCCAGGTCAAAGCACTGGGCGTATGTTTCTATCATATACTCAAGTTCACGATTCTACAAGCAAAAGACGGTCTTACAGACTCGACATAGCATCGGCTCCAACTTGTGTGAAGAGATCCAGGTATCAAAATTTTCCAAGATGTGATGCGTGCTATGTATACAGATGATCGTAAGGAACCGAGAAATATCTACCAGCGAAGTTACAGAGTTGAAAACCTGAGTCCGTTTAATGATAGAAATACAACGAGGTGAGGAAAAGAGTATTCAGTTGAGAACGAGGCATGGCCCTGTTGGCCATTCAACGAAGCTAACACCCGTACTAAAAGGACTGTTAGCAATCGCGCATCATTCCCGGACAATACAGTATGACATACCTGTTAGTTGGTCGGACCTTTTCAACCTCGGAGATGACTGGTTGGTTGACCGGGTAGGTGTCCGTTGGCAGAGCACACACGACGCAGTGCGTAGATTCTGAGGGTACAAGTGAATAGGTTGCATAAATCTGTTGAATTTGGAAGGGACCTCCGTCAATATGATGTACTGGAAACGTTAAAATGGTGAAGACAATCTCACCCCCGCGGTTCTCAGACTCTTGACCAATTCATGAATTAGCCCAAGGAGTTGTGATCTCTTTGTGTGCAAGTCATTGTAGTCCCAATCTATGTTTTTGGCTGGTTAGAAACAGCCGGTGATGACACAGGAGGCACAAGAGAACTGACATGAGCCATCTGTTGATCCCAAGGTTGGTATGGTGCACAGAAGCTTCGTCCCGGATTTCCTGGAACGGAGAATTTCCCTATAATAGAATAGTCAGTAAAATGGGAAGGGGGAGGGGGAAGGGGAAGGGAGGTTAACGCACTTCTTGAAAGGCTCGACAGCATCACGTAGGTCCAGCGTCTGAAAAGGGACGACGTCTTGGGTTGGATAAGATCCGGTGAGAACAAGTTAGAGACGAACTGGTTGTGAGGAGTGTTTAGCCTGGTAGCTGGAGGCCAGAGGAAGAGACGATGGAGGGTAGACAGACAACATTTTTCAAAAGGACGACAGGCAGAATAGATGATGTTTTGGGGGGGGGCACACGACTTGGGGATGAGCGGGGAAAGCCCTTTACTTAAATACTCCCCAATAGGGACCTCACATGAACATCATCGTGCTAACTCGGGACACCACGGGAACCTCTGACTGATCGGCACGCCTCAAGGACAGCGAGAACTTCTGCGTTTACGTTTTAGGTTCGAGCAGTTCGCCTTCTTCTGGACCCTATATTTCAGCCCGGCGTTCTGGAATGTGGCTGGAATTACATTAAAATGCAGCTACCGTGAATTGTCAGATCCTTCCCCCCCCGCTCACGCCATCCACTAACCATCCGGATCTCATCCTTGGCTTTGCACCGATCTAGGCCAGGACAGGATCCTGATCTACTCAATATAGCCAGGTCGCAATTCCATACCCAGCAACCCATGATCAGGTCTCAGGATAAATACTGTACCGGACTGTAGGGTAGATCCCGATTTTCAGGGCCTTGCACGCTCGAGCAGCGAGGTCGGTAAGAACTGAAATTTCGGACCAATTTTCGCCTACTTTTTGGGGATTTCTAGGCAGGGTACCGTTGGGGTACATACAGAATGCTTTGTCTACAGCTTCGGATCACTTATGGAATTCGATTAACTGTCAGTGATATCTGCCATTGGTCCTCCCCACAAATAGATGCAGGGGTCTATAGTCGTACTATCTTCACTTCTGGTCGTGTAGATGAAATTTCCGCATGAACAATCCAAGATTCGTCGGGGAAACAGCGAGAGGGGATGGCTTGCTAAGAATACTTGAGATCGTGTGCGAAAACTGCATGATGCACGCGAGTCGTCATTCTTCTGTCGCCGAGAAGAAGCCTACTCTGACTGTTTCAAGATTTTGGGCTTTGAAAGGCTGTTGTTGGGTCATTCGTGACAGACTAGGCGGGTAAGAGGAGGTCTAGGGCTCTTGGCATTCACAATTGCGGCGCATTCGGAGGGTGGGATCAATATCACATTACGTAACCATGACGTTAGTGCAACGACAGGGTTCGCGTTGAGCAATGGCTGTAGCGATGTATACGGACTCCACTCACTCTTCTACCTGAATACCCATCTCCTTGGAATCGAGAAGCAGACAAGCACGCCATTATTAGCGATTGTGTCAAAACTCTTGTCTATCACGCCGAATAGTGGCCTCAAGTTTCAGAATTTCTAACCCAACATGTGGTGGTTGGATCCCGGGAAGGAGGTTCTCAATGTGGTATGCCTTGGCCTCCATATCACATATATCGTTCGATGAAACACTTTCATTAAGCTCTTCAATCGGATCCTCGCGCCGTATGTTGAGAATTTGGACCTTAACCAAGTCAACTATGGTATCGCACAAGGTACCAACCAATGCTATGAATATGCCCTGAAAAGGAACCGCTCTTTACCGTTTTGCGTATAGGCCAACTTACCCTGCGCAACCTGCGCTTGAAAAAGGGTGTTTTGGACAAATTCCAACTCCCTGTCGATGTATTGGAAGGTTCGCTTCACATCCCCACCCCATATACTGTTGCCTTAATGGGTGCTTAGGACACCTCGGAACATTCACGCTTTCCCTGCATTGGATGAACCTTGGAAATCAACCGGTGGAAATACTCATTGAAGATATCTATCTCCTCGTGGTACCATCTCCCCAGAGCAATGCTGACCCGGAAGAGGAAGAAGCGAGAAAGCAAGCGGCGAAGGCAGAGAGATTGGAGAGTGCAGAACTCCTTCACGTCCAGGGCAAGGCTGAAACGCAAGCGGGTAAGTCGATACCCCTTTAGACAAAACAACCCGCTGATTCGAGGCGTCAAGACTCCCCTCAGACTCAAGGCCTCATTCAATCCCTCATCACAAAGATTATCAACAACGTTCAGGTGACGATCAAGAATATCCACGTTCGATATGAAGACAAAATCAGCGTGCCCGGGGTAAGGGGATTATTTTTTTTTCTCTGATAATAATTGCTCATCCATCCTAGCATCCATTTGCTGCAGGTGTCACTCTCGCAAGCTTCGCCGCTGTGTCGGTTGATGGCCAATGGAAACCCGCCTTCATTGAGAGTACTGCTGGAGCTATTCACAAGGTAAACTGGTTCTCGAAAGGATGTACATTTGACTAAATAGCATGGCTTAGTTGGCTCAACTGCAATCACTTGCCATCTATTTCGATACAGATGCCGAAAGCATGGCTGGTTTACCTCCGAAGGAGGCGATCGCAAAGTTCTCAGAAATGGTAAGCCACTTTGCCACATTCTTAGCAAATTTGTTTAACAGGTACGCCCCGAAGATCACCGATGTAGAAGGCAAATGGCAACATCAATATATCCTCAAACCAGTGTCGGGAGAAGGCCGAGTAAGTGAAATTCTTGTTCGTTTGCGTTTAGTGTATTTAAAGACGCAAATAGATCATTGTCAACCATCGGGTTGATCGAAACACACCTCGGTTTAACATAGAGCTGCTCTTCGACGAGATTGGCGTCGCTCTCGACGACCACCAGTACAGGGATGCAATCTCTTTGGTGGACATGTACCAGGTGTATATGCGAAAACACCAGGTGAATAGATCCAACTATTTTCGTCTACTCTTTCGTACTTATGCGCGGCTTCTAGTATAAAAAGCATCTCCCGCCGCCAGAACAGTTTACCGACAACGCGGCTCGTGCGAGACTTCAATTCGCCGGGAAGGCCATTCTATCGGGTGTCCACGAAAAGAACAGGAAGTGGACTTGGGCATACTTCGCAGAACGACGAGACGATAGAAACAAATATGTCGGTCTCTTCCAGAAAAAGATTTTGAGCCCATTGCTCGGAGAGGTGTGTCAAAATCCCGAAGTTTGCGACCATTATCTGACTCGATTTAGGACCTCAAACAATTTGAAGAGCTGGAGAAAAAGTTGTCGTATGAAGACCTGCGGTTTTACAGATCCATCGCTCGCTCCCGACTTCGAAAGGACCAGGAACATCAGAAACGCCTTGAAGAGGAAAAGAAGAAGCAGCAAGCCCAGAACCAAAGTTGGTCGTCGTGGATCTGGGGCAGCAGTTCGGACGCACAGCCGAAAGAAGACCCGCTTTTCACCGGGACGATGACAGAAGAGCAAAGGAAACAACTCTATGATGTCCTTGATTATGACGAAAAGTCCTCCTTGATGGATGCTCTTCAAGCGCCTCGGGACTCTCTCAAGATGCAGATTACAGCGAAGTTGAAGCGAGGTTCGTTCACACTGAAGACAGACCCTCACGGCGATTGCAAGGAAGCCATGTCCGTTGTCTTTGATATTTTTAACGCCAATGTCATACAGCGACCCGGCAATTTCGAAGCAACGCTTTCCTTGCAAGATCTCCGCGTGTTCGATGGGACAACACCCAATAGCCTCTATCCTCAGATCGTTCGCGTCAAGCAGGAGGTCGAGAAAACCGTTCACATCGAACTGGAAGGCGTCGAACCTCAAGCGATAGACCCGTTTTTCATGGTGAAGTTCGAAAACAACCCATTGGATGACCGGGCCGATAGTGCAATCACAGTTCGGATGCGGCATATGGAGATTATCTACCACAAGGGGTATGTAGAAGCAATCTACAAGTTCTTCAAGCCACCCTCAAGTCAGTTGGAGTCGGTCGAGGCGTTACTGGTCAGTATTTTTATCAAGGTCGTGTGCCAACGTCTAAGTTTCTCCGCAGAATGTTGCGAGTGAAACGTTGGAGGGGCTTCGCAAAGAGACGAGAGCCGGTTTGGAATATGCTCTCCAGACTCACAAGACTGTCGACCTTCATCTGGATATGAATGCTCCCGTTATCATTATACCAGAGGAGTGAGTCCGTTCCTACCGAATCGATTACTTCCATTTGACTCGAAATTTTAGTATTACGACCAAGGAGTGCAGTCACTTGATCATCGACGCGGGACACATCTCGATTGAGAGCGATTTAGTAGACAAAAATGCGGTCCAAGCGATCCACCAGAAGCGAAACCAGCAGTACAACGAGGAAGACTATCAGAATCTCGAATCGCTGATGTACGATAAGATGTCACTGAAGCTGCAAGACGCTCAGGTGATTTCCCTATCCATTCAAGTTAAAGATATGTCATACTGAGTCCCCCTAGTTTGTGATAGGGAGAAGCTTGCAAAGCAGCTTAGACGCCCTCAAGGGCACGTCTAAAGATAACCTCCATCTTTTGGAGAGGATCAACATCAGCTTCCAGATCCAGAAGTCCATTGTCCCAACTGCAGTAAACCTTTCTCAAATCAAAGTCGCCGGCACCCTGCCGTCTCTCCAGCTCAATCTCTCAGACGCAAAGTATCATTCGTTGATGAGGCTTATTGATGTTTCCATTCCCAAATTCGACAATGAGGTTGTCGCCGGTCCGACTCTCAAAGCGTCGGATAGGAGCGACTCCGTCACGAAGTACCAGCTACCAACCAATGTATTCAGAGTTGCAGAAACGGAGTACCACATCGAAGACGACGACGACGACGACGAGGCCGCAGATAACGATGATTCTGAAGCGAAGGATGAGTTCTTTGAAGCAGAAAGTGGCATCAACGAGGTTGGGGCCTTGTTCTCAACAGTGTCGTTCGCCTACTGATTCTCTTCACAGCAAGCTGAACTACACCAGCGCGTGTTCGAAATGGAGTTCCGTGTCGGGACACTACGTGCTGCACTTTTCAAATCCTCCACTGACGGTGTGGAACGTCCTTTGGGAGAATTAACCTTGCAGGAGTTCGCCCTCACCTTCGGACTGGCGAAGTTCAACATGGACGTTGATGTCAATCTGAGGTCAGCTTCAAAGCTTCTTTTAACCGTTCCACTCCAATAATAATGGTTGAACAGATCAATTTCCCTGGCATTGACTCAGGCTTCAAAACGGATAGAAGTCGTGACTACTCCTTCTGGAGCCTCTGGAGAGTCGACGCCAACGGACCTCCTGAAAGTCAAATATATTCGCGCCCAGCGAGAATCGCCTGAATTCGACTCAGTATATGAGGGCATTGACCAGACAGTTGACGTCAAACTTTCTACTCTCGTTTTCCACGTAGAACCTGAGCCGATCCTTGCCGTCTATGACTTCATCATGACTACATTCGTTCCTTCTTTCAACGCACCTCCAGAGCCGACGTTGAGTACCCAAGAAACGAGCTCCGAACCACAGCCCGTCCCTCAGAAAGTGGACAACAGCAAGATTCGAGTCCTCGTCAAGCTACAGGGTATTCAACGTAAGTACATTCACACCCGGAAAGGATCGATCACTCATGACATTTACAGTGGTAATCATCAACGAATCCATCGAACTGGCAACCTTGGCTTTGTCTGTCGGCGATGTATCTATTCTCACGAGGTCAACCTCTCTTCGTATCTCTGGACGCCTTGGGAGTCTTGCTCTTGTCAACAACAATTCGTCATACGAAATCCGCCCAGACTTCAATCAACTACTTTCGATAGAGGGCGAAAATTTTGCAGATTTCAGCTATCAAACGTTCGACCCGAGCGACGAATCCTATGCTGGCATCAACTCTTCAATACATCTCAACGCGGCCTCGGTCAAATTCAACTATCTGGAACAGCCATTGCACGACATCTATTCCTTCTTGATCAAACTTGCCAGGCTTAAGTATATCTATGATGCTGCCAGGACGGCCGCGGTTCAAACGGCTGCAGAAATGAACCGAATGCAATTCTCAGTGTCCGTCAAGTCACCCATCTTGGTCTTCCCAAGCGATCCAGCCCATCTCGCTGATATCCTCATTATGCGATTGGGACATATCGAAGCCAAGAATTCGTTTGAAGCGGCCTCCAACAAAATAACTGCGAGTTTGCATGGGATTAAGCTTGTTTCCTCAGTTCACTCAGCTGGGGGAATGTCCAACCTCAAGATCATCGATGAAATCGATGTGGATGCAGACGTCGTGCAGACGAATGGAATTGACAGGAATGTTGATGTTTCTTACCCTGACATGCAGGTATGATCTTTCCAAAGTCGCTGGCACTCAACCATTAACAAGTCGCTAGGTGGCCGTCAAAATATCTGACATCAAGCTGCACCTGACGCAAACACAATACGTTCTGTTGATGCAGCTCTCTCAATCCATTCCCCGGGTCTTTTCCAATGTGTCCGAGGACCAGCCCATCGAAGAAGTCGACGCCCATGTTTCTGACTCATACTTCCCCCCNTGCCGGAGCCGTGAGCTTGCAACCCGAGCTTCGCAATACACCCGGCTCAGATGGACCCCGGGCATGGACTACCTTGGATCTTGTCGTGACGGTAGGAGCGGTGAAACTGCACCTTTACGATGAATTTGCTACATCTGAAGACCACTTACGTGACCATGGCATTGCCCGCTTCGCGCTCAACGATAACAACCTGAGACTTAAACAGTTGTCTGACGGCTCTCTCGAAGCTCAGGTCGTGTTACGGTCATTTACCATGAGCAATACTCGACCAGGGCCAACCAAGTTCCGAGAGATCATTCCAGCAGCCCAACACGATCGGAATCAGTTCATGATTCTGTACACGTCCTCGGGAAGCCAATTGCCATCTGGACCAGCTTCCTTGGCAGTCCTAACCATCGACTCTCCTCAGATCATTTTTGCAGTTGATCCTGTTTTCGCGCTACTCCAGTTCTTCGCTCGTCCGATTTCTCCTTCACCTCAAACCCCGCCCCAGGCTGCGACGATCAACGAAATTCAGACCGTTCCCGAGGAAGCCCCACCCTCACAGTTCGATTTCAGAGTGGATTTGCATGATGCATCGATTAGCATTTTGGAGAATGAGACTGATCCTCAATGTCGAGCAATCAAGCTGCATATCGGTCAAGTTCTGCTCTCCCAGCAGGTACGTCTGTCTGAGCGAGTTCGTGGCGGGGTACTTATCTATCTCCCAGGGAATTCTAGCCCTTACGGTCAATCGACTGGGCATGTCTCTCATGCGGATGGGCAGGTACTCTGAGGAGGTACGCTTCCTCGACAACCTGGATTTCACTGCGTCATTGGACAGTCGCTCGTCATCTTCACAACAAATGAGCAACATTGAAGTGACTATGAAGCCTGTGGTTTTACGCGCTTCATATCGGGATATCAATCTCATCATGTCCATCGTCAATCGAGCTATCGAATTGTACACTAAGTCTCAGCAGTCAACGGCCCCTCCCGCGGACTCTCACTCCCTGGTTTCCGCGAAGCCAAAATCAAGGCCAGAAGGTGTTTCTGTTGTTACTCCGGGATCGAAGGACTTCACGCAAGGGAAAGCCACTGTCACTATTTCGAAGGAGCAGGTGAGCTTTCATGCGCCATTACGATGTTAGCGGCCATGAGTCTGACGCTCCAACAGCTGAAAGCATCTCTGGATGGCTTCAAGCTCATTTTGATTGGAGACCTGCACGAACAGCCCATGCTCCACTTGAAAGTGAAGCCTTTCATCATCGGCGCCAAAGATTGGTCCGGAGCTGTGAGTTCCAATGCCTCCTTTTCAGCCTTCAGGAACACTTACACACCCCTCAGTTGCGAGCAACGACGACACTAGCCACACAGATCACATATTGGAATCTTTCCAATTCGCACTGGGAACCCCGTGAGTTATTGTGTACTGCAAGTGTACTTAGAGTTTTTGGCTAACGTTGCCCTAGTCATCGATCCATGGACATTTACAATATCGATCTCGAAAGATAGCGCCATGGGTGCTATGCACCTTTCTCTGTCTGCACGAGAGCGTCTCGACCTCAATCTCAGTACGACGTTCGCGGAGCTCGCTATCACCACCATGAACAAGTGGAACCAAGAAGGCGATGCGATGCTACAAAAGCCTCGTGGAATCTACGCGCCATACCGCATCCGCAATCGGACTGGGACCCCAATCTTCGTGTGGTCTGACAACGACACCGCAGCATTAACAGTGGAGGGTGATATGACCAAGGTCCTGAACGATCAAACAATTGACTGGAGATTCGATGATTGGAAGACCATGAGAGAAGTAACTGGCATTTTTGGCACCTCAGGCTTCTACAATTCGCTAACCGTTCTCGTAGCACGTCTCTGCCGGACAACACAACATTGGCATTCGATTTGCTGAGAAGAGCTGGGAGCAACTTCGTGGTATCCCAGTTGAAAGGGAGGGTGAATTCGTTTTCACACTGAGACCTCGAACAGAGAAATATCCTACACGCGTGCTCTGTGAAGTCAAGGTTGTCGACACGATCAAAGTCGTCACCATTCGGTCGACTTACCAGGTTGAGAACTTGACTCTGTATCCTTTGGAAGTGATGCTCGTCGATGATCACGGTCATCCAGCCTACTCGCTCGAGCGAATCGTACCTGGACAAGAATTCCCTCTCCCCATCGAAGCCGCGAGCAGATATCGCGTGCGCATCCAGCCAGATCGTGCGTTTCTCCAGATAACCGCTGTCTCCCTTTTGTTTTCTAAAATTTGTGTGCAGAGGGCTTCGGTTACAAATGGTGCACTCCGATTCGTTGGGAAGACCTAGTAGCTCGAAAAAGCTTTGCGATCAAGTGTCCACACAGCGACCCAAAGGAACCTACATTCCGATTCCAAGCATGGGTTCAGACAGACGCCAGTGAACTGGGGAGCGGGTAAGCAGCAACTCTGAAAACGCTTACATAGGCTCATTTTTCGTTCAGCAAATATCCAAAGATCAACCTCAAACTTCGGGCACCTCTAGAACTAGAGAACTTGCTGCCATACAACATCGAGTACCGCATCTACGACAAAAACACGGATCAGAACTGGAGAAGCTATCTTCGCAAGGGAGGGATCATGCCTATTCACTCCGTGGAATTAAGCCATTTCATTCTCCTGAACGTTGCTGTTCAAGACAGTGGTAGGTCACTCCCGTGTTTGCAGTTGCAGTGTTTGCTGAAATGTCGCGCTAGTCTTCAAACCTAGTGAATTTGCTATCATCAACACGGATGGACACTCTGACTTTGAGATTGAGAAGCAACTCACCCTACGCGATCAACAAAACCGCAAGCTGAATCTTCGATTGAACTACGTGTATGCCAAATCGACTTGTTTGTCTTCTCACCACTGATCTGGTCATAGGCGGTACCCTGACTCTGGAGGGGCATTCAAAGTCGAAATCCATTGCCCATACGTCGTCGTCAACAAGACCGGGCAGCCTTTCTCGATCAGAGCTACGAGGTCAACCCGCACAGGTTACCAAGATGCTGCCGGTCCTACACAAGAAGGTGAGAATGAGGTCTACCCATTTAAACACTGATCTCACATTCCATTTTAGATGTTCTCAAGAGTTCAGCGCCATTCCGTGAGTAGCCCCATAGTGGGTTTCTTATTATTGTTCACGTCCTTTAGTCCTGTCCCACTCCCACTCGGATGGTCACGAGTTTGCTTTCAAGTTCTCCAATTCATTATGGTCTAAGGTCAGTAGTTGAACAATCATTGGTTCGGATTATTGAATCGTTTTACAGAACATCTCCCTGGAAGCACCTTCTGCTGAAGCTGAGTTGGTCGTCCCACTCCAGAGGCAAGGGCCAGAGTGTCTCTATATGGGTGTTTCCTGGAGTGAGGGCCTAGGGAAATACAAGCTTTCCAAGGTTCTCACTCTCACTCCTCGATTCCTGATCAGAAACCACCTTCCGTACTCGATCGCCTTTAGGGAGCATGGTGTAGCACCCAGGGATAGATCTACGATTACACCTGGCGACAGGGCTACTCTCTCCGTTCTGCGATCAGAGGAGAAGTTGATGACGATCGCCCAGCCCGGATTGAATGCTCAATGGTACGTACCCGTAATCCAATACGGCTCATTAATTACACTCAGCGCTACCCAGGTCACCCCCGATCAACCTTGAGGATATTGGTGTTGTGTTTGTTCGGCTTAAACGATCTACACCTGAAGGTGGCTCCGAGACCGACTTGATCCGTGCAGAAATCGCAATAGAGTCGTCCACTATCTTCGTCATCCTATCCAAATCTGATGAGTGGCCGTTTGAAATCGAGAACGACACGGATTATGCTTTCACATTCTCTCAAAAGGTAAGCAAGGGGTTGATCTATACACACGTTGATTAAAAATTGCTGCAGGATGCAACCCGGGAGTCTGATAGACCCCAGTCGACATACACTCTCCCAGAACGCTCCAAATATGAGTATGCCTGGGATTTCCCTGCCGCCAAAGAAAAACGCATCCTTCTCTCCATCAACAACATTCGTCGGGTTGTTGACATCATGGAGATCGGCGACTTGGTTCCATTCAAATTCACGGTAAGGCATCCTACGTTGTTTGAACTCGGCTATTGACTCTCTTTCCCAGCAAAATCACAGGTCTAAGGCGGTCTCACTCGACGTCCGGGCTGATGGTCAGAAGCAAGTTCTCCGCATCACAGAGTACAATCCGGAAAGGAGCTTGTACAGGCCAAAACAAAGATCGAATTCCATGTCCATCAGCAGACAAGACACAATGTCAAGTAGCGTTGAAGGATTCGAGGCCGTGACAGAAGAAATTCAACCGCTTGTCACCTTCACGTTGGACTTGGCTGGGATTGGCATCTCTCTGGTCAACCGGCGGTTGATGGAGGTTCTCTACATAACTCTGGACCAGCTTAAGTTCGAATACGTGGATAGCTCCGTCGCGCACGCCGTCAATCTATCATGCGGCTCCCTACAGATCGACAACCAACTACACGATGCATTGTATCCAGTGATTCTCCAACCAACGCCTTTGTCCAAAGATGCGGCAGGTGTCGGAGCATTGCCTACCGTCCAAGCCTCTGTGATTTGGCTGAAAGACCAAGGTGCATAGCATTTATTTCTTTCAACATAGCGGTCACTAATCTTTCTGACAGCACATGGTGTTCTCTTCGTCAAATACTGCTCCGTTCTTCTGCAAGCCTTGACAATTGAGGCGGATGAGGATCTGCTGTTTGCCATCTACGACCTCACTCAAATCAAAGGAGCGTCGTGGGAGGATGAATCACAAGAGTAGGTCATTTAAGCATTGGCCATTGCTGGTATCGATTTACATTGACCGCCGATTTTAGCATTTTGATTCGCAGCGCAGACGAGATACCTGATCCAGATGTCGCAAGTACAGGCCAAGCATTATATTTCGAAGTCCTTGAGCTGCAACCAATCCGACTGTCCATCTCTTTCATGCGCACAGAGCGCGTCAGCAGCGAAGAGAAGTGAGTATCTACTCCATTTATTTCAGCCTATATCATGCTCATTATATGATTAGATTGAGCATCCGGAATCCATTGGCAGTTGTCCTGAATGCGCTAACGATGGCTGTGGGCAATATCAACGATGCCCCTCTGGAGATGAATGCATTGGCAATCAAGGATATGAGGCTCAGTACCACCGATCTTCAGACCCGCATCTTTTACCATTACCGCCAGGAAGTTCTGCGACAACTCTACCGAATTCTGGGATCTGCTGATTTCATCGGAAATCCCGTCGGCCTCTTCACCAACGTCAGCTCGGGAGTCGCGGATATCTTCTACGAGCCTTTCCAAGGTGTTGTCATGCATGGTAATCGAGAGCTTGGTATAGGAATAGCCAAGGTCCGTAGTTCTCTTTTTTTTCCTTACGAAACACTTCAATCTAATGTCTGGGTACAGGGAGCTGCTAGCTTTGTCAAGAAGACAGTTTTCGGCCTCAGCGACAGCGTCACCAAGTTCACGAGCAGCGTTGGGAAAGGTGGTTATGATGGCTATTGTTCGCGACTGCTTTATTGATAATGTCTCATAGGATTGTCTGCCGCAACTTTCGACTCTGAGTATCAAGCTCGTCGGCGGATGACGCAGCGAAGGAACCGACCGCGGCATGCAATGTAAGTTTACCGTCAGTTATCCACCCTGCACGTTTTCTAATGCCGCCTGCTAGCTACGGCGTGGCAGCTGGTGGGGAAGCTCTGGCCAGCAGCGTGACAAGCGCGATGGAGGGTGTCTTCGTAAGTTCTTTTCGACATCCTGCAGTGAATGATGGAAATTCAACGTTACCGCAGATGAAGCCTATCGAAGGCGCCGAGTCAGGAGGGGCGTTGGGTTTCTTCAAGGGTGTAGGGAAAGGTCTAGTTGGGTAAGTTTTCACCTCCCCCGTGAGCAGCGACTGCCTGACTGACTGTCTAGTAGTGCTGTCACCAAGCCAGTGGTCGGCGTATTCGACCTAGCATCGAACGTTTCGGAAGGTGCCTTGACCTTTCCCTGTGTATACTGAACACGACGCTGATCCGACTTCTTCAGGTATCCGCAATACGACGACTGTTTTCGATAGCCCGGAGCGAGATAGGGTCAGAATGGTGAGGGGCCCATGGCTTGTATCACATCAGGTTGGCTGACCCTCCTGTTCCAGCCGAGACTTATCCCAGCAGATGGAGTTTTGCGGGTAAGAAGAAATATGTAAACCCGCAGTCAATTCAGCTAAAATGTTCTTTGCCACAGTCCTACTCAGCTCGAGAAGCTCTGGGCCAGTACTGGATGAAGGATCTCAACGAAGGGGCCTACCGACGCGAACTCTATGTTGCTCATATCAGTATGTGACTCCTCTTTCGTCCGATTTTTATTACTCACTTCCCTTTCGCAGATTCTCCTGGAGGTGACAACGTCGTCCTTCTCACGCAGTCGAAAGTGATCTCCTTCTACTCCAAGAGGTTGCGCTTGGACTGGGAGCTGCCTCTCACTCAGATTCAGGGCGTCACAGCAGAGGACAACGGCATCCGCTTCGCACATCGTCTTGGAAAGGAACACGACAAATTCGCCATCATCCCCGACAAAGCTTCCCAAACCTGGTTCTTCAATCAAGTCGCCACCATCGTGAAAAAGTTCAACGCTCGACGAAGAATGGACTAGTGTGAATTGACTGGCTAGATAGACACTTGAACGAATAAATCCCTTATGGTAACGAGCTACTGCTTCCTGGATAGATAATTACTGTATACTAGCGAAATATGCACAAGGAATGACTACAATCATGGATTGAACTGCTATGAGCGTCGCCTACATGGGTGGAACTAAACCCTTAGCGGGCTTAATGATGGCTGTGGCGGAACTGACTGTACGACTCCGGTTAGAGAGTCTATCCTCGATGCCTGAGCTATCCTCCTCCTCAAGGTCAACGAACTTGTCCCGGGGGCTGGCGGAGTAGGCACTTTGGAAGTCGGTGTCAGAGTCATCTGTCATGGAGGGGAGAGGCGAGGGGAGAGGCGATGCGATGATGGTCGAAGCTGCGGTAGGTGTGAGTTCATCTGTTTTAGAGTCGCCCGATTCGGAGGGGATCTCAGGGATTTCCTCAGTATGGTTAGGCAGTGGTTCCATCTCAGATTGTTCGATGGTGAATGCCTCGCGGGTCGGCGTCTTGCTGCCAATCTCAATGGAAGATGGGGTCTTATGATGGACAGGTCTCTCCTCGGCAATGGTCATGGGGGTACTGGTCTGCGTTGAAGAGTTGGTACCGCTGCGTGTCCTCTTCTTTCCAGGAGGGCCGCGCTTGCTTCGGGGAGGTCGAGGCCGGACAGCAGCGCTGCGGTCCGAGTCATCCCCGCTCTCTTGTGACAGAGCATTACTCTTCCACTTGGGGGTTGGGCGACGCTCGGTAGCGAGGGCATCCTCCAACTACAAAAACTTGTCAACGAGAGGCTACACAGGAGACAGGTTGCGAACATACTTTCTGCTGAATCTCGAAGACCTTCTGGGCAATCTTGTCACTCTTGAAGCTGATGCCCTCGTCAACAGCAGTCATGCCGTCCTGAGTCAACTCAACCTCAGATGCAGAGAAGCGCTTCTTCTTCGTCGCAGTGACCTCCTCATCCTCCTCCTCCTCGATGGTCCCTTCAGGAAGGCCGGTTCTGGCACCCAGTCCACCTTCTAGGGGGACAGTGATCGTGTCGTCTTCCCCGTAAGACTCTGCGAGCGTAGAGTCGGTGGCAAAAGATCGCAAGTGCTTGTTCTTGACAGCGTCGCTTGGTCTCCTAGAACGGGTAGCACCTGACTTGCTGGAAAATCGGCTAGAGGTTGACAATCGGCTCTGAGGACGAGAGCTGCCGTAGTCAGAGTCGTCGATATCAACGGCCATGGAAGCTAGTGCCCTCTCAATCTGAGCTTCCACTTCAGCGATCATTTCGGCTCGCTCGAGTTCCATCCGTTCCATAGTCTCCTTCATTCGTTCCAGCTCAAGAGTGGCCTCGCGATGAGCGCTCTCAGTTTCTCGGAGTTCTGCGCGGTAAAACCCTTAGCAACAGGAAGAAACAGTGACACAGGGAAAGAACACACCTTTTTGAAGCTTGGCTTTCTCCGCCGCAGTGAGAGTGACAAGGCCGGATAGACGTTTGGTCTCCCTCTGCTCCTTGTTGATCTTCGTCCTGAGTTGATTGGCCTCCACGCTGAGCTTCTCAGCATATTGCTCGAAGGTGGAAAACTTGTCCCTCCAGAGATCAGACTCTGTCATCAGGAAGTTCAACCTACGCGACAGACGGCCAATCTTTGTCTCCAGCTCATCTCTTGCGTCAACGAAAGCAGTAGCGCGTTTACGAATCGAGTGCTGAATGTGCTGCTCAGCGACGGTGAGACGAGGGGCTTTTCTGGGCGTGGCGAAGGAAGTGATCCGTTTCAGGAACGAGGGTTTCTTGAACTGAAGAATTGTGCGTGGTTAGATTATTTCGTTCGGGTATGATCAGGCTGGACACACCTTGTCCGCAAGGACGCTGTCGAACGCCTGAATGATGCGAGTGGAGTGCCACCAGTCGGGAGGTTTAATCTGGTCAGCGACGGCGGCCGATGAAGCACCCCGCTTAGCCTGGATCTTGCACACAGGCCTGAATCGACCGGCAGGGAAGGCTTCCTTAAACTCGCTGTTACAATCATGTCAATGGAATGATCTGTGGTATGGTATCAAATGCTTACCTAGGAACGCAGTGGTCGGGATGGTAATGAGACTCAAAGGCAGACAACAGTCTTGTGCGATACTTTTCTCGCTGTTGCTTCGTTGAGATGATACCGGGAGGGGGAGAAGGGCAGCTCCTAGAAGTAACATGTTAGCTGGAATTTGTGCTAGGCAAAATATTGCAACGCACAGATAGTTGATGTCCCTGTTATATGAAGGATCAGCATTGTCGAACGGAAGACGAGATCTAATACTCACAGGTCACAAACGCAGACCTCTTGGGAGGGTCGGACGCTATATCGAGCCTCAGTTGAGAGGCCCATAATCCATGGACCAGGATCATCGATATAGATTTTCGCGTCGCGAGAATGGACAGCGGGCAAGGCGATTCCACTCCAGCCACGCAGCTCCACCAAGTATTTGATGGTGTTCACAGCAATCTAGAGCAAGTGTCAGCGGTATGGCAAGTGCAGAAGAAAGAGGAAACATACACCAAGCATTGCAGGGTATCTAGAGAAGAAGAGTATTTTACCAGTAGGGGCTAGAGCAATCTAAAATAAGAGCAAAATTAACACCCCGATAACAACGACGAGTTGAAATGCCTACCTCGCAGATAGTAAGTATATTATCAATATTGAGGCATTTAAATAATGGCCACATGGTGAAATTGATATCGACCAGGCCACGCCCAAAATCGAGTCCACCGGGGAAGCGAGCAATGACTTCCAGGTTGGAGTCGCTGCCGTCGGTCTTGGGACTTGCGTCTAGTTTGATTAGTTCTCCTGCCCGAGGAGCGGGATGTGCAAGAATTTTGGATATCTGTAGGGTATGTGATTGGACATCTTTTGAGAAGCGGGCCCAAGAAAGAGTGAGATAGTCGCGCATGAGGTCATACACGGGATGTCGGGATACGAGAGCTAGCAAAATACGTCAATCCAATGCCAGACAACGGTTGAAAAAAAAAAGCTTACTGAGAGCGTAGGGAAGCCAGAAGACAGTGTCTCCAGGGAGGAAGAGGGTGCTTTCGCCGGGACCATGGCCAACAGTACTGGCGACCTCAAAGTCGCTTTCGCTGATGGCACCGTCCGCCTCGGTCTCAGCGTCCGTTTCGGCGTCGCCCCATGGTCCGCGAGCACTCTTCCTCGCTTGCTTCCTCGCCTGCAAGGTGGGGTCACCACCTTCGCTAGCAGATCCTGACAGATCAGAGCGGAAGCTTCGAAGACGTGAAGTGCGGGAGGTGGACTGGGCAGACTCCTTTCGGGAACGACCCGCTTCGAGAGTCCTCCGAATAGCGTTGCTGCGTTCGGCGTCGGCATGAGACCAGACAGTCAAGCAGACTCCATGGTATGTAATATTAGGAGTGGAAGATGTGTTTAGATCGGGAGTGCTGGCATTAGGCCCAGCAGCGGGGGTATTATGACCACGTCCTAGGATACTAGGGGGTCCGAGATAAGCCGAGGAGGGGCGCGCAAAAGGATCGTCAGAATAAGGATAGTTGAATGTTGCCGCAGAAGAGCGGTGGTCGGCATTAGATAGAACGGAGGCTCGGAGGAGGTCTCCTGACGGTGTAGGGGCGAGAGGGGTACTAGGTGCAGGGAGCGTGAAGGTAAATGTGTGAATAGTAGACGCGGGCTGTAGGGTAGAGGCAATAACTTCGACTTCACGCGTAAAAGAGAGCTAGTGCATGGCGAGACTTTAGTTAAAGAGGTAGCAATTATCAATGACTATGCTTACTTTGAGGGCCTTGGAGAGCATTTTGCCGACCTCTTGTTTGCTGAGGGCCCCGGCGCCCTTGGTGACCTCCTCAGTCTTTCCCCTTTTTTTTCTTCTTGCCGCCGCCAGCACCAGGGCTGACGGTGCTGCCCAAGACCTCTGGTCTCCACCAGCGGTTGACAGCACCCTCGCTGTGGTGGAGGCCCATGACGGAGTCAGGGTCTGCCAGCGTCCACGTATGAGGCGACTTGGGGAGACCCGAGACGACATAGAGGGACGTCAGGGGGAGGTTGGGGACATGCTGGGACACAGGGGGAACCTCGCGCAGAGGCAAAGAGCGGGTGGAGACTATGGAGTTGCGTGTCGAGGCGGGAATGGGCTCCATGCTACGTCGGTGGCGGATGCCGAGGATGCGAGAGGCCTTGTCGGGGCGAAGATGAGAAGGAGCGTTGGGGCTGGAGGACGGCGGGGTGACTACAGTGATATAGTCAAGCTCATCTGCCAGGGCGGGGTCTTGGTGGTTGGTTGTGATGGAGGAAGCGGAAGGGTTGTTGTTAGAAATGTTTACGATCGCCGCGAGCGAATCGTGGGTGCCTGAGCTAAACGTCCTATCCTTTTTAGGCTCGCTCTTGGTCGACGACACTGAGGTTAGTCTCGTCGGCGCCGCCCATACTTTTCCTGTTGGCTTTGGAATCTCCAGCGACTGTTCTGAGAAGCGGGACTTGAGTACGCGGTCTGCAGGTACTGGGGTCGCCGCGACCGGAGGCGCTGGCATGCCCGGCCTGCGCATCGTAGATGCCATGTTTGCCGGCAAATGCGAGACGGAGGTTGCGCAGGTGTAAATGGTGAAAGAATGGGGGGGTGATAAGGAACGACGAGGAGCTGGACGAGATGGTGGTTGAGGACAGAGTTCAGTTCGCTCTCAGAATCATGAAATCGGCCTGACAGATACCCTCAAGTCAGGGCCCTGTCCGTCAACAGAATATCTATTTACTCCGTCGCTTACAGGGTCGCGTTCACACCCCGTCCCCCGTCCCCCGCCTAATTCGGCTCTGCTGGCCGTCGTCGCTTCTCCTCGTGCAGCCTACTCTTCCCGGTTCGCGTCGAGCAGCAGCCTAGAGGCTTTTTTTNCGTCTTTCCAAACCTTTTACTTGCGTTTACCCTCCAGATTCTGTCATTGTCGCTTTAACTTTCCCAATCTGTTAGACGCGATCACGTGTTGGATCTCGATCGCTCATACAGTTCCCATCTCTGGAGAGCGCTCTCATCTGCACACGGAAGCAATACATACCATATCCTCAAGAAATGCTGAGTTCTTGGCCTTTTTATCCTGCCGCAGCTCCTTTTTAACCCTGCGCTTTCTTGCTCGCATCCCCCCNAACATCAAGCAGCACGTCCGCTCCGGACCCAGGTGCCTGCAGCTCGCTATGAAGTGCTCCACCTAGTTGGTGGTATGTAAACCTAAGTTGACCGAAGGCGCCACAAACCCATATGTCGCCCACCTTCTTCCATCGGAACGCTTTGTCTAGATGATCAGATGACAACACATTCACTCCGATAGGCGTCCGCCACCTCCAATCCTGTATATCGGATGCCTTGGAAACACACATAGATTAGGGACTGTTTGCTCTGCCGACCTTCAGTCCATCCTCCCGAGCTCAATCCTCCACAAACCCTCCTGGCCATCGTCTATTGACTTTCAGCGGCTTTTTTCCTCCTCATTTCCGATCGCCCTGACCATATGTTTCCTCTGATGTTCTTGCTCGGTCTTTCTCACCTGATAGGCAGCAATAGAAAATCTCTTCTGACCATACAAAAAAGCTAAATCCCTTTGAAATTGTGGACGATCCTGTTTACACGGCCTTGCGGCTCCATCCGCAAACATATGCACGTTTTCCCGACACCCTCACAACGCTGCATTCTACACAGATTAGGACTTACCGGTATTCTTTCCTTCCGGGCTCGTGTTGGCTCACCATAAAAGTCTGTACATCCAATGCACCAATGAGCTGGGTTCAACGTCAGCTTTTGATGATCAGAAGGACGTATGTAAACCACTTCTGAAACTGAATTGAAGGAGCAAGTCCGGCCCTGCATGAATCACGGCCTCCCACAGTAATCAACCTGAACGCAAATTGGGTAAAACATTCCCTGGCATATACCCCTTCCAGCATACAAAGACATGCTAAAACTTAGTTATATTCATGATAAGATCCCCAAAGTTTCAGCCGTATTAATGAACGTTTCTATAGTTTACAAAAAATTACAACATGAAGCACAAGTTGACATGAATATGTCCAACGTCCGTGACCAAACAGAGAAGAAGGGAAAATATGTACACCCACATACCCGATCACTCCTTCCTTCTCCGTCCAAATCTCCGTAGCCAACCCCATCTCCAATTCCCACCCGGTGTTCCACTATCACCCGAGGGCGCAGCAGGCGGGGGTAGCACTTCACCACCAGCACCCTGTCTCTCTTCACCACCTTGTTCCTCTCTTTGCTGTGCGCCACCGTCCAAAGCAAGACTCCCATATGCTCTACTACGGGCGTTTATGTCACCCTCACTAACCGTCCTCCGCCTCTCCAAGTCTCTGTCCACATCCAACGTCGACGGACGACCCNAACCCCCCGATTCTTGGCTTCCTCTCCTTTGGCATAATCGTGAATCCAGGGCTCACAGGCGACAACCCAATCTGGAAACCGGCTGGGCCAAGGGAAGATACGGCATTGAGGGGAGGTGACAAAGGGCCAGAGCTGCTACCAGCCGCAGCTCCGTTTGCACTAGTATGGTGGTGGTGGTGTGATGCGGTCCGGCTATGGTGATGGGAGAGGAGCTCGTTCGAGGCCAATCGGTGGCGCAGAGTGTATCGCGTATGATACGTCGGTGAGACGGGAAGCGTTGAATGGGCGTCCAGCGGCGGTCGTTGACCCGATGAAGATGACAGCAAAGAATTTCTCCGTCGACCTGGTGGTTGCTGTGGCTGTAGGTCTGACAGACTAAGTCGTACTGGAATTGTTTCTTGCGCAGGAGAGATATTGGGAAGGCTTGATTCTGATCGACTTTCTCGGTCCATAGGTACAGGCCCAACCCTCACGTTCTTGGCTCGGCGCGACTGGGACAGGCGGATTTCTTGGGCACCATCGGTGGATTCGTAAACGGCTGATTCGGGTTCTTCGCAGAAAGTACCATCGGGGCCAAGGAGTTCGGCTTCCTCGCTCCAAGTTCCAACATCAACACCTCCGCCTCCAGCCTGGATACTAACGACCCATACACCTCCAAGCAATACAACAATACCCACGACGACCAATCCAAGGTGTAATGGCTTGATGAGGGAGATTTGATTATAATAAACCAATCCGTTGACGATCGAAGACAAGTTGTAGAAACAGAACGCAGCTGTAAAGAATGACCCGGGTTAGAACGCGCTCAAAAATAGAGCTAATTAATGTCGGACGACTTACATGGACAGACCAACGTGGGGTCAGCCAGGATGAGGGCCTTATGGAGATACCACAGTTGCAGCAAGGCGAGTATGCCCAGGCCTAACAACAGCACCCACGCTTCCCAACGCCAGAACTGGTTGCTTCCAGCGAGAGTTAAAAGCAACAGCTCCACCCCACTTTTCGCAAAGATGAGGCACATGCCGGAGAGGATACCGGAAAATGAGGCATAGGATATTGCGACGAGCAGTCGTCTCCGATTTAGCGATTGCAGCGTGGCGTCGGTTGCTGAAGCCTCGATCGCTTTCGCCTTGGAATCGTGCAGGAGAGGCGTGCGTTCCGTAGCTGTACCAACAGCCTGGTCGTCTGCTGCATCAGCGGCAAGGGTGGAAGAGCCGTTAGTTTGCGGGAGGTCGATTGTATTGGAAGATGGAGTGAGAACGAGTGAGTCATCGTCTTCTGGGGTGAGCTCTGCAAGTCTTCTGGCGAGTGTAAACTCTGTGATGTGAGTCTAGAGGGTGAATGTCTGAGAGTGACCCTTTGAGGAATATGAGACATAGAACTCACGAGAGCAAGGCTGACGACCACCACAAAGGCTAATGTGGAAAAGTACGCCGCAAATGCGGGTCGTCTGAACAACTCTAGCAAGTCTTCAAGTGAGCGGGTTGGCTCTGGGACGATACCGAATACTGCGATGAGGATAGCACCACCAGCGATGAGGATGGTGCCGAGTATCATCCACGGTGAGAACACATCCCCAAGGATCAGACGAGCGAAGAAGGCATTCCAAAGCAATGAAACGGCTCCAAGAGGCGCTAGGATTACGACTGGAAGCGAAGCTATTTGAACGAGAGAGCCGAGGAGGTTTGAGGATATGAATATGGCGAAGCCGAGCAACCACAACCTGTAAAAGCGCATGTCGGATTTCTGAGCCGGATAGTACGGAATGGAATGGGGTACGTACGGTCGACGATGCTCGACACGTCTGCGGTGCTCTGGGAGACTCTGTTCAATAACATGACTTTTGCGTTGAATAGTGAGGCCGAGGGACTGGACAAATGAAGCAAGAAGTCCAATGATGATACCAACAGGGATCGACAAAGGTGAGGAGGGGTCGACGAAGGGCATCAGGGAAGTCGTCAGATTGGTGGCAGCATTGGTATCTTGAAGCAAAGAGGTATAAGGAATGTCGGTTAGTACGGTCATGAACCAAGACTAGGACGAGAAGCTTTCATAGGACTTTGAGATGATGGAGACTGGCAAGAGGCGGACGGGCGTTGATCATGTGACCCCTGAGCACCCTGTCAATGGAGCCTTCAAGTTCAACTCAAGTTCGAAGTTTCGCTGGCAGGAACTCGTCTTTGACATGTAGAATGCATGTTATTTGAGAAAATAAGACGATGATGCTTCCAAAACCCTATCTAATGTACATGATGCTAGAAATTTCATAGTCCGTTCGAAAATACCAAGTATCCGCTATTTTACACCAATTTAATCCATTTCCTCAATGTCGACGTCATCGTTGTCCGCAGCAGCATCATCAACATCCATCCATTCATCACCAGCGCTTGGAGGATGATTGGGAATGATCGTTAAGCGATTGCGAGGGCCGTCGAACCGCACCTTAACCGTCTCCTTGGGAAGGACGCGGCCAGAGAGCAGGAACACGGAGAGAGGATTGAGCAACTCGCTTTGAATGGCGCGGTTGAGTGGTCGAGCACCATACTGAGGCGAGTACCCAACAGAGAGGAGGAAATTCTTGCTCTCGTTGTCGAGGTCGAGCTTGATCTTCCTGTCTGAAAGACGCTCCTCGACCTCTCTGAGTCGGATATCCACAATTTTGAAGATATCTTGGTGTGAAAGAGCGCGCTAAAAAAANCAGGTGATTAGAACGACGCGAAACTATAGGGAGTAAAAGAAAACTTACGAAGATGATGATATCGTCGATACGATTGATGAACTCTGGCGGGAAGTGAGACTGAATGGCACCCATCACCATCGTCTTTGTCTCAGGTCGAACTGGACCTTCTGGCATATCATGAAGGTATGCTGCACCCAGATTCGAAGTCATGATGATGACTGTGTTCTTCATGTCAACCACCCGGCCTTGTCCATCCGTCAACCGCCCATCGTCAAGGACTTGCAAGAAGATCGTAACGAACTCTCGACAAGCCTTCTCGATTTCGTCGATGAGGATAATGGAATATGGCTTTCGGCGAACATATTCAGTCAGTTGGCCACCTTGATCATAGCCAACGTAGCCAGGTGGAGAACCAATCAACCTCGAAATAGAGTGCTTCTCGGAATATTCAGAAGCGTCGACCCGTATCATCGCATCTGGTGAATCGAAGAGAAGCGTAGCGAGCTGTAAATCGAATCAGTACAAGTGTCTGGCATTTTTTGGAAATTTTACTTACTGTCTTGGCCATGAGCGTTTTACCGGTACCAGACGGTCCAGCCATCAAGAAGCTGGCGATAGGCCTGTTGGGATTTGACAAACCACTCCTAGATAACCGGATGGCATTGGCAACAGCCTTGACCGCGTCGTCTTGTCCAATAACACTCTCTCCGAGAATCTTCTCCATGCGCAAGAGCTTTTCCTTCTCGGTGGTAACCAAGCGTGTAACTGGAATGTGCGTCCACTTGGCGACGATTTCCGCAATGGAGTCCGAAGTGACAGTATCGGCGTTACTTCCAGAAGCCGCATCCTCAGCTGCCTTCTGCTGTTCCAGTTTCTCCAGGCGAGCTTGAAGGTCTGGGATGGCATAGTATCGAAGATCAGATGCTGTTTGAAGGTCGTATCTGAAAGAAACCCACGTCAGTCATGTTCAAAGCGTGGAAATCGGAAAAAAACGTACCTTCGCTCTGCATCTTCCACCTTTGCCTTGAGTTCGTCGATCTTCCTCCGCACCTGATTGACTTCTTCGCCGCGCTTCTTCTCGTTCTCGTAAGAGGCCTTGAGTGGTCTCAGCTCATCGTCAACTGAAGCGATGTTCTTCTTTGCAATCTGAAGCCGCTCTTTACTCGCAGCATCTTTCTCGCGCTCCAATGCATGGATTTCGACCTCCAACTCGAGCTTGCGCCGCTCAAGCTTGTCGATGTCTTCGGGGGCGGTTTCGCGTTGAACACGAGCACTAGGTATTGTGTCAGTACAGTCTTTCGTTTAGGGTAAAACGCAAGAAACTTACTTGGCACATGCTTCGTCGACCAAATCAATGGCTGAGTCCGGAAGTCGTCGTTGAGTGAGGTAGCGGTGAGCAAGAGTGGCTGCAGTGATCAAAGCACCGTCTTGGATTCGAACACCATGGTGGACTTCGTACTTTTCACGGATACCGCGAAGAATGCTGATAGTCTCTGGAACAGTGGGCTCGTTGACGATGACTTGAGCGAATCGACGTTCGAGAGCAGGGTCGGTTTCGATATACTTGCGGTACTCGCTGAGGGTGGTTGCACCGATACATCGAAGCTTTCCGCGGGCCAAAAGAGGCTTGAAGAGGTTGCCTGCATCCATTCCGCCGCCTTCCGCGCCTCGACCGGCCATAATAAGATGGAGTTCGTCGATGAAGAGGATAACGCCTGGGCCACCGTCCTCTGCCGCCTTTTCGACTTCGTTGAGGACAGCTTTGATACGTTCTTCGTACTCTCCCTTGTACTTGGCGCCCGCCATCAGGGCACCCATGTCAAGAGAGTAGAGTCGGGCGATGAGGCTCGCGGGGACATCGCGGTTGACAATTCGCTGCGCGAGACCTTCGGCAATGGCAGTCTTGCCAACACCTGGCTCACCAATAAGCACAGGATTATTCTTGGTTCTGGGGAGAGAACATCAGGGACACGTTTCCAGGTGGTAAAACACACAAAAGCTTACCTTCGGCAGAGAATACGGGTTACTCGTCGAATTTCGTCGTCACGTCCAATCACAGGATCGATCTTTCCTTCTTCCGCCAGTGCAGTGAGATCGACTGCATACTTTTGTAGTGCGTCGAAGCCCTGTTCGGCTGCCTTAGATTCCACTCGACGATTGCCTCGAGCTTGCTCGATCGCTGTTTTCAGTGTCGCTTCGGTCAAATTGCACTCCTTGAGAACACCCTGTATCGTGGAATCCTTCAAAAGTGCGAGAAGCAGGTGGTCTTGGGCAATGTAAGAGTCGTGCATTGTCTTTTGAAGGGCTTGCGCCTCTCGAAGGACTTTGAGGGCTGTTCCACTGAAGCTGACTTCATCTGGGGGTGGGCTTTGCTGAGGTATCCTCACGATAAGCTTTTGAAGTGCCCTTCGTACCCCGACCTGCAAGGGGTGTCAGTAACAAACCCAAAGATCAGCTAGAAAGGAATGACGTACCGGGTCGCCACCCGCTCTCGAAACTACAGAAGAGAATAACGACTGCCCCCTTGGCTGAGGGTTGACACCGCCCGGGATCGCTTCGACGCCTTGTCCCTCATTGATCAAGACGAAAGCAATGTGAGCAGGAAAGACTAGAGGTAAAGTCAGTATCTGTGCTCAAAGTTGAAATCTGGAAGGGAAGCATACCTTGTGCATTCGCATAGTCCTTTGCTGCCTGAACAGCATCGTTTATCGTTTGCTGAGCCTTTTCAGTGAAATCGAAGTTGCTACTCATTTGGGGAGAAGTGGGAGGAGAGTTGTAGAGAGGATTAAGAAAAGAGGGAATTCGTGGAGTACACTAATGACGAGGGTAGTGGATATATACCTATTGACAGGAACATGTCTAGAGATAGGTAGTAAAGTCTCGGTCACTGAAGAACATTCTGGCGACAATGACGTCATAGCCATTCCAGGCTCTCCTCCTCCGTTTTGATTCGCTGGGGTCGAGGATTATGGCTGAGCCGCGGACCACCCTTATTCCGTAGTATGTGCCGCCGATTTTCAATAGGCTCCACAACAACAGAAATGTGATCTTTGAAGTAATGTACTTGAACCGTTTCGTGGAAAATTTGGAGGCCTTCCCCCTTCGTGAAAGTCGACACCCTTCTCGCCTTCCCGAGTTGTAATAGATCAATCTCGAATGAACACGAAGATCCGGGACAGAACCATTTGAAGTTTCCGGCCGATAATGACGGCTCTTGAAGGCAAATAGTCGGGACCTGGACGGTTTCAGATTCTTCCCATTCTGCGTCAGACTCGCCCTCGGTAGAGTCCTCGCTAAAATCGGAATCGTAAATGCATTGCGTGGCCTTGACGACTCGTCGTCGTTTGGAACTTCGAGGTGCCTCATAATCCGGAATAACTTCCGGTTCGGGGGCGGGTCGCTGTGTGAGGAGGGTCAGAGAATCGGCATAGACAAAATGGTGAAGTGACTGCACTTTTTGTTTCTTCGGTGGCTTCCGCTTAAGGGCAAGGCTCAATTTTTGGTTCCACTCAGCAGCACGTCCACCGAACCTCTGCAAGAAGTAGCGGTCGTCTTGGGGGAATACGAGATCCTCAGGCGTGTTCCAAGCGATACCCCATCGTTGGCCGTCGAGGTCCCTGGCTTTTTTGCGCCACACCTTGACTTGATCACAGAATTTGACCCATTCACTGAGGTTGAAAACTTGAGTGGTCGACGACGACGACGCTATTTGATTGGCCAAGAGCCATTCGCAATGCTCGGCGAAGTGTCCTCGAATGTCGGCCGATGAGATATGGCGGAGGTAGCGTGCTTTCTTCACTGTACCATCCGGCCTGATGTTGATATCGTTCGTGTCGTAACGGAAGACGATTCGCCTTTTCTTGTCATCCCCTAGATATCGATTTTTGTATTCTTTAATAAACCATTCGATTGTTCTGTCCTCGATTTCCGCGTCCCCTTTGGCGGCCAAATCTTTCATGAGATGTAATAACTGATACCGGTTGTGCCAGTTGAGGGATTTGAAGTAGCAATCTGCCTTCATTGAGATTATTGTGTAATTCTGTTCAAGTCGAAACCTGAATACGCATAAATTGCTTGAACAACAGGGGAAAGTATAGTTTGCTCACTTGGATTTCAAATTAACATACCGCTGCTCGTCCTTCATCAAGTTGTAGGTCGCAAGCATGTTCTTGACGAACGAAATCCTGACCATCACTTTAGCTGTGAGCTCAGGACTGACGAAGAAGCTCCGCAGCGAGATAGTGCTCTTGGGATCGCCAGGATTCCTGTATTCGTCGTCTTTATGGCGCATCAAGTTGATCAGCCGGTCTTGCCCTTCGTCCGACAGCCAATCCAATTTCCCTAGTTCAAACACTCCCATAACACGGACGTCGCAGTGCATATCTTTCTGAACCGGATTTCCTGGGTCTGAAGGGGGCAAGATGAATTCCGTACTGTCCAAGCTAATCGGCCAGAGGTTAAAATGGTTGGAGTGTCGACACAAGTGGGGGACTAACCCTAGCGCATGGCAAGGCAAGTCGCCATCCTCAGAGTCTTTGCACATAACAACGCTGTGTAATTCAAGCCGTTTCGGAGCACTAGAACTCAGACAGCTTTCTTCCAGTGGTCCAAAGGGCTCTTCAAGCAGCTCTTCCGTTGATACATACATATTTCAAAAGTTTGGGGAGAGTAAGATAGCGAGGGTGAGTGGTCGAAGTGCAAGCCGAGCGCGCACAAACCAGTTGTGGGAAACGGATGTGAGCGGGACGCGACTTCCGAAACGGGCAGGCCGCCAACTTTCCTCCTACTCGTCATCTTCGCCCACGTCGAGCTCAACCATCATGCTGAGCAGGCGTATTCTCCCACAAATCAACCGCTCAGTTAGAGTTGCGACACGCTCTGTTTCTACTGCGCAGAAGAGCGTCGGGGCCACTGGCAAGGCGGTCCCAGCTGAACAAGACGAGTCTAAACCTGCATCGACATGGCAATCCCCCAACTACCCAACGACATGGTCAACAAACCAGAATACACGACCTTTGGCCGGCTCTTCTCCTCGTTTTGAGCAAACCTATATGGATTTGCAGCCCCAGCCCTTGAGCGCGATGGAGCTCATTGCCCAAGAGCCCATCCGGCTGGTACAGGGTAGGAAGGCGGTTTGCGACGGAAGTAAGTGTTTCGATTTCGCTTTGGCCTTGCCCGGGAGAGGGGAAACGGCGTTTTTCTTTTGAAATTTCCGGAACCTCCACTTTCCGCCTTACCTTCCGTCGGCCATTTCGGATTCTTCGATGGGAATGCAATGCTCACACAACTTTTTNAATGCGGCTTTTACAGGCGGAGGACCCTTGGGCCATCCCAAGGTCTACATCAATCTTGTACGTGTGTCCATTCATCTTTCCTTTCTTCGGCCATTCCTTCTGCCTCTCGTGCGGCGTAGTTCCCAGTGCATGGCTTGCCTCGCGCACCTGTCGAACCCACGGCTTTTTTNAATTTGTTGCCAACTCGTGTTTGTACACTGCGTTCTCGAGCTGACTATAATCTCCTTCTCTCCCTGTCCAACAGGATCAACCTGGACCGAGGGCATGCGGGTATGTTTGATTTTGACCTTCCGTATCATTCGCAGATTTTCGGTGACCGGTACGACGTACCACCGCCTTGCTTGTTTCCCATTCCTTCGTTTCGCTTGTTGCTTGCTTCCTCGGTCGCTAACGGAAAACACCGGGTTTTATTCAACCTTTTTGCAGATACTGGTGAGTTGCTAGCTTGTTGCGGTGCTTCTCGATCCATGCTCATGATCCATCTCAATTACCGTTCCAGTGGAATCCGTTTCGAGCAAGACCCTCACCATCACCATTGATAAATGTTCTGTTACCAGGACACCCGACCAGTAGCGTATTCCTGTATAGACCTTCGAATGACGAGATTTCTACCTGGCTCAGCTCAATTTCCATGTGTCGTAAGAGACTTCGATCAAAACCCGGTCGTTGAGAAACTGGTCACTGCACGTTGACGATCGCTTGACAAAAATTCCGAATTTTTTTGGGGGTTTGTATTATCCCGGCTGTGACTTGTGTACGTAGTACAAGCCAGTGAGCATAAAAATACATTGAATGTTTCTACTAGTATACCAATCTTCCGGCTACTGAAGAAATAAAATAGTGAGCTTGGAAAGGGACGAATGGGAGGGTAAGTGAACTAGACGAGGGTAAGTAGTGTACGACGATAAAGCCCAAAAGTAGGTAAAAAAAAANGTAGCGGAAGTGAAATAGTAGAACAGGGAAAGGAAAAAGCAAGTATTATGAGATAAATACGCTGAACAAGCTGGCCAGAGCAGAACCAGGAAAAGGTTCATTACGTGTTTGTTATACGCTTCGGTGTACAACCTCCTGGGTGGTTAAGGATGCCATGTGATGGAATAAAGGAGCGTCGGCGTGCTGGAATGTGGCAGCGGTGGGATGAGATGAAAGATGGGAAAGGAGGACGTGAAGGGAAAAGGAAGTGAAGGAGCGACTAGGGTGAAGACTATCGATCCATGATACAGTAACAAGTGAAAGTGAAGAAAGTGAATGAGTGACATGCTTGACAGACAGATGATGACTGAGCGTGACGGTAAAAGTCTAGTGAATCCATACAACACTTCAAGACAAAGGAATAAAAAAAATGGAGAGCACAGAAGGGAAGCAAAGAAAACCAAATCCGCCACTCATTCCTCCGGAGGTATGCTAAATGACATTGGTGATATGGGAGAATAGTCACCTGCAACTGCCTCCAGCTCAGCAAAGGGAGGAAGCAGGTTAGGGTTGGTTGTGGACGACGGCTGAGGAGAGTGTCCAGAGGATAGAGGCGATAATGGAGGCGGCGGGGGCAAAGGGGGNCTGAATAAATTCACCAGAGTCACTATCAGGCACCAGACCATCCGTACTGTCCCACTTGTAACTCACCACTTTGAACATTGGATTGATAGCTGACTTTGCTGACGGCGGCGGGTGCCCTGAGCTTGGTGGGTGTCCGTAAGGGGAGTTACCACCGCCCGGACTTGTTGGATGATGGCCATGCAAGTAGCTATGCAAATCCAATGGACTGCTGGGAGCGAGTCCGTGGTTCTGGATAGAAATGTAAGGAGGTGATTTGTTGTCTAAACCACTATCCTTGGCATCCTGCTGCATCACCCATGGAGGTGAGGGGGAGAGGGAAGGCGATAGGGTGGGAGAGAGAGAAAGCATGTGCAGGGGAGGAGGGGATACGCTCCCGCCTAGGTGCGGATTCACATTGAGATGCATGTGGAATTCGTGCGCCAAAGATGATGACCCTTCGATGGAGAATGAATTGGAGGAACGGGCGGAGGGGGAGAATTCATCAAACGAGGTTCGAAGAGAAGATCGTGATGTCCGTGAACTGATACCAAACATACTTGGAGGATGTCGTAGGCGTGAAGGGCCAGGATCACTGTCAACTGTTGCAAAGGACATGGAAGACACTCGACTAAGGCTGTTAACATCAGACGAAGAAATCGAGTGATCATCATCGAATTCTCTTCGTCGAGCCTTTGCAGCGCGCTCAGCTGTCGTGCCTCTCCGATCCCTGTATCCTCGGTGGTCGAGTGAAGGCACGGGCTCCATGGAAGGCGAGGTGAACCTGCCAGCCGCGGCACTGACTGTAGAAGGGATGTTGCCACTGCTCTTCTGTCTGATAGGGCCAGAAGCACCAACTTTTGACTTGTCAGCCAACTCCACGCGCTGTTCGTTGGCACTAGACCACTCGATTTCCTCAGTCCTAGCCACTGCCTGCTGCAGCATACGCTGACGCTTGTGCATGACAGCACGAGCCTGTTCACGATGCATCTGCTCTGCAATTTTCCGGCGAGCCTTCTCGGCCTCGCGGTTGATTCGTTCGGCTTCCTTCTTCTTGAACTTCTCAAGCTCGCGAGAATCCTGGGCAGGCTCCCGAGTTGGTGATGACTCCCGTATCGATTTGCCGTCCGTGCTTGTCGATTGCGATCGTTTCCGAGTGCCGAGTGCTGTTGTTTCATCAAGTGGAGGCAGGTGATGCGTTTTGTCTCCACCAAACATTCCCAAGCCCCATTTGCTCTTTTTGCTGCCAAATGAGAGTCCTGTAAGCCTTGACTTGTGAGGATGAACATGATTTGGAGGCTGGTCTGACTCCACGCGTGCGCGACCTGTGAACTCTGGAACCATGGACGGTCCGGGATTGGCATGGCCATTGAGATAAGGTTTCGAAGGTTCTGGGGGAACGGAAACGTCCATGGGGTAGTCTGTTGATGGCGGCTGGGGTGACGATGCTGACCACAATGCGATTGGATGATTCCGGTGGCCATTCTGCGCATGGACAGGGATTGGCTGTGGTAGATGATGGCGGGGAGGTGGGATATCGGGAACGGGTGGTGGAGCATGAGCATGGTGCGTTGAATGCGAGTGAGACGGTGGAAGGTTGCGGGGCGTATGGGAAGAAAGAGATGGCTGTGACGAATTGCCATTCAGCTGGGAAGACATCATTGGAATCGATGTTTGCGAAGTCGAGGCCCGAAGACCAGAAGGCATTGGAATATCGTTCCGAGGGAGAGTTTCCCGGAGGTAGGGATGGTGTAAGCACTGCTTGCTCGTCAGACGCCTATCTGGGTCGTAACGAAGCAAGTCCCGTATGCACTGTATGAGGGATATTGGCACAGACTTGTCAAATAGTGAGAAGATATCCTTCGGCCGAGTCTGTAAATCAAATGAGTAAATGCCAAAAACAATAGCGCTGTTGAGGACTGACCAATGGAAATTGGAAGCCGACGTCTCTCGCCAGCCTGATACCTCGCGACCATGGACCGCCACCGATAATTCGGTCGTCCAAGTCGTAGCCATAAGCATCCGAAGGATCCCCAAGAACCTCGCATATTCTCGCAACCTGATCAACCTGATCTGAGCCTGGAAAAAGGGGCCTCAGATTCACCAACTCCGCCATAATCGTCCCCAACGCCCACATGTCCACGGGATTTGAGTATTCTCGGCTCAAGAGGAGGACTTCTGGTGCACGATACCATCTTGTGGACACATATTCTGTGTACGGAGGTCTGCTGTTGGTTTCTCGGGCCAGTCCGAAATCAGCCAGCTTGATGATGGCGACGACATCCTTCTCCTTCGAAGCGTTGGGTGGGGCGACGGGGGATACGGGGGTGTAGTCGAAGAGGCCAACTGTCGTGACGAGGACGTTTTCTGGTTTCATGTCGCGGTGAAAATACCCATGGTTGTGTATGTGGTCCAACCCAGACACAATCTGCTTGAAAATAGAGGCCACGAGTCCCCCTGCAAATGGCCGGCCTTTGCGCGCCTTGATGAGATGGTAGAGGTTCCCTTCCATTGATTCGAACACGAAGTAGAGCTCCTTTGTAGTGGGGAGCAGAAAAAAANTCGTAGAGAGGAATGATGTTTTCGTGAAATGGAATTGCCCGAAGCGACTGTTGAAAGCAGCGTTAGGAAGGATGGCAGAGATAGTGAAAGTAGACGCACCTCGAGCTCCTTCAACCTCGAACACTCGTCCCAACCTCCCTCCCACCTCTTCTTCATCCTCTTGACCGCTACCAGGCGCTTTCCCGCCCACTCGGGGCGTGCGCCTTGCCCGCACTGCATGGGCGACAGCGGCGTGCCCGGCGGT